>JAHZNI010000550.1:0-11360 GCA_027744415.1 Seira ritae
TGGTTTGTAGTGGCAATAGAAATAGAAGTGATGATGTTGTTGTTATCCTTGTTGTGTAGTCGGTGTTGCTTCATTGCAAAATTGGGAAAATTTATGCAAAATGATTTAGCAAATAGCTCTACAACAACTTCAACTATTACGTGAAATGTAGAGAAATCGTCATGATCATCATCAGCATCATCTACAACATCCGAATCGAGAATTGGATGTTGGAGCGGAAACTCATAGAAAAGGGGTAGTGGTAATTTATTACTGCTTGTGTAAGTAAGTTCCAAAAGAAGACTTCTTAGAAAAGGGACGTGCCTTTGCTTGGCACGGAATTATTATGCAAATTAGAAGAGTTCCAAGAAAAAATTTCTTTCAGTTCACAGGGAACATCGTCATCATCTTTACCTTTGATCGTCCTTGTGTGAAGGGACCATCATTAAGCTGCATCCATCCATCCCATCGACGACGAACAATACTTGCCCGATTCCACTGCTGGAGGAGGACGGGCGTGGCTGATCGAACCATTCCAGAGCCTGAGCCGCAGTCGAATCTGAAAAGGAAGCAGATGGATGAGTATTTAATTAGATAAGAAAATACTTTTTTGAAGGATCCCTTAATCGCATTAATTTAGTTTAATTAGATTAGCTAACCTGAATTCCAGGTATCCGTCACGAATATAAAGGGCGAGGAAGTCTCCGGAGAGATCTTCCCTCTCTCCGGTGAGTAGGAGGATACCGTTCGCTGACTCAGGTCGGAATTCCAGTGATATTTGGTCGGACATGTAGGCGTCGTGGAGGACGGGGAAGGCGACCCAACTTTGGCCGCGGAAGAGGCCTGAGTTGTATCCACCACCTTCTTCGGGATTTTCTTCTGGAAAAAATAAAATAATTATAATTAAGATAGTATTTATGATTCCTGGAAGTCGCCTGTACCACTTTTCCATTCATTGATACCGCCTTCATGAAGTGGTATTGGGACTGGTACTGGTACGCATATAGCGACAAACAAACAAATGCGATGAATGGGAAATGAAAATACATTCAAAAGGCCTGCGGCCCACAGCCAAAAAGAGCTTGCCTATGCATCCCATATTCTGCCTGGTTTGGTTTGATATGAAATGATATGAATAAATCTTCCCCCGGGTAAATTCCTACTTTCCCTTTCAAAAGATCCACAGACAGAGTTCGTTAGCCTAGGTTGGCCTGGGAGAAATAAATATGTGGAGAGTACTTTTTGCCATTCACAATGGCTTTACATGCGGATCATGATCCGCATAGAAAATGCGATTCCCCTCGTTTCCCCCCGTTTTTTTCCATAGTCAAGTTAACGCAAGTTTTAGGAAAAAGTAGGATAATATTGATATGATATGAAAATGAAACAAAGGCTGACATGATGGCTGGGGAAGGATTTTCTGCAGATTTTTCCCAAGAAGAAATTAACTTATTCATTTTTGTAGGTTTATGTTGACTTACTTTTCGCTCTTCAAAGTACCTGTTCCTTTTCATCTATACGTAATGAGGAGATAAGTTAGAACTATTTAAATCTTTTAGATGTCCAACTTTTACAAAAATGGACTGGGAAGACATTTTCATCAAATACATATGATCCATTGAATTGCACACATTTCTTTCCCTAAAAATTATCCAGAAAGAATTCTTCCAAATTAATGAAGTTCCTCTCACTCAAATCAAAAGCCATAGAAGCAAAACAGCGAAAAAAGGAATGCGGGGCTCATGTGTTGTGTCTGATGAACCAACATCAATCCAACCGCCCACACCATACCAGTCAGCATGAAGGCATGCCAAAGCGTCTCACCCAAACAAAGTCAGTGGAAGAGAAAGTTGAAATGATTTTGTTTTCTTCAGCGAAATAATAACAGTTGCCCACAGCTGAACGCGACCAACTCCAAGAAGAAAATGATATTTTATTCCAAACATAGAGCAAAAGATAAACTTTTTTTGTAAGGGTATCGACCGAACCGACCGACAATAATAGAAGTACAACCACAACATAAGTTATTTTTCTGGTATGGCAGAAGAGCTAGAGCATATATATTATCTAGGCATTAGGCATAGCGCAAATATTTTCCGTGTACAAAGAATATAAGAACTATTTTTAAAGTTACGACTATTACGACTCAGATAGAGAGAGAAGTCGTTACATATTTTTAAAAAATTGCAAATGGGAAAGGGAAAAAAGAATTATATTGTATTCTGTCCTGAGCTCTCCTCGCTCGGACTAAACTTTATTTTCTCCTTCGGGAGGGAAAAATATTTTTCCAAAAATAAAACATTTCAACCACATGCCGTCGTCCACGTCCATGGACGGAGGAGCCGGCCAAAATGCGGTAAAGCAAAGTAGAGCTCGAGAAGCTGCTGGAGAAAAGTAGCAACAGCTTTTTTTCGTCTCCGGAATAAAAATAGTTCAGTTCAGGAATTTTCCAAAGACCTTCAATTCCTTTCCTTGGAAGGAATGAATGTTCCTGAAAAAAGAACTTCACTGACTATACTACGAGTCCAACAAAATACTCTCTTGGAATAATATGAAGAATGAAAAGGGAGAAATGGGAAAAGTAAAGTATTCATTGGAATGAATCGAATCGCTCTTCAGTTCCTAGCTTAAGGTTTCCAGAGAAGACCAAGAAAAAGAAAATGAGTTACAGTTTTCGAGTTGGAAGAACTGATATTATTATTGTTGTTGTTCAACAGTTCTTACTACAATGTACTTCTTCAGTTTCCACTTTAATTCTTCCCATTTTTCAGAGAAGAACAAGAAAAAGAAAATGAGTTACAGTTTTCGAGTTGGAAGAACTGATATTATTATTGTTGTTGTTCAACAGTTCTTACTACAATGTACTTCTTCAGTTTCCACTTTAATTCTTCCCATTTCTCTACGTTGTAACTCCAGAAAATTTCCTATTGTCGAGGAAGGGAGTTGAAATAGAAATTGTAGAAGAATTTCTACGTCCCTAGGAAAGGCGAAATGGCGGAAAATGAAACAAGGTTTTTGAACTGAACAAAAAACCCTCTGAAAAGAAATGAAAATGGAAACTTTAGTTTATGTGCTGTACATCTGAAGCTTTGTAGTAAGTTTCTGTATAATTCTTGAAATAAAAAACTTGTTAAAAGAAATGAAAATGGAAACTTTAGTTTATGTGCTGTACATCTGAAGCTTTGTAGTAAGTTTCTGTATAATTCTTGACATAAAAAACTTGTTTTATTCTTGGGCCTTGGCTTTTGTTGAGATTTTCCTAGGGAAAAGTGTTTGCAATTAGTGGAGTAACAATGGAGAAAGGATGGGAGAAAGCGGTACATGACATGAGAACAAATGATGCATTATAATTTTACCGTAGTTAACAGAAGAGAATTTAACTTGTCTGCTGCATTTGAATTTTTACTTTACTACTGTATGTCGAATTCATATTTTAGAGTAAGAAGCAAGGTACCTAATACAGTTTTTAGAAGAGAACTAACTTACATTTTAAAATCCAACTTTTACTTTTTGTAATCCAGGTCAAGAAATTTTAATGAGCATGATGATTCCAACCAGTCACCCTTGCTTGCTACTTTCGTCTGTATCAACCTCTGCTGCGCTTCGATCTAAATGAATTAGGAATCCACCTCCACGTTCATTTGATAAAAATGGACGTTCAATCCCATAAATAATCGCATCGCCTAAGCATAAGTATTTCAATTTTCATTTTCAAAGCAATGTCAATAAGGTGAGTAACTATTCTAAGAACAATTAAATACTACATCAAATCTTGAGATTTATATCTTTTCATAAAGCATACTATTTAAGATGCTAATCCGAAAAGATTCAAATTATTTATTCCAAATTACGTAAGCAAGGCTAATGCACTATATCCACGATAATGATCATCCCCATTCCCCACCGTCACCTTCCCTTCACAGATATCATCTCACGAAATAAATTACTTAATTTTCGTGTTCACTTATCCTCACAGTAGCCAGTACATTACAGCGTTAAAAGGAAAAGTAATTCCCAAATTGGCCATCTTCTCTTCGGGTTACACTGGCCCTGGCCCTAGCCCATCTTACGACTACGGCATAAATTGTTTCAAATTACACCGACCCAGAACTATATCCTGTACAAATGCTTACAAGCATTTCACTAGCCATGGCAGAACAGGAAGACGCTTTATAGTACATACATATTGTAAAAGGAGAAGTGTTTATTTTCCTTTTATGTAATCATCGTCATCATCATCATAATTATCCCTTTCCTTTCTCCATCATTAAACATATTGAATTACAATGTTTCCTTTTCTACAACGTTGCCATTTCCTCAAGTCAACATGATTCTGTCCAGTACTAGTACACATTATGTAATATTATTAACTTCCTCCTTCTTGTTCCCATTATTCCCCTGTCCTAAAGAATAGACTCGAGATCTCTGCTTTTTTTATTACCCCATCAAAAGAGAGAAAGGCCAAGTGAAAGGCAAGTCTAAAGAGTGTGATTGGGAATGGCCTGGAAATGTCATCGGACTAGAACAGAACTACATATGTACTCGGACAATTCAAAATGCTGCATACGACAAACTAAACGAGTGGATCCATTCTTCTCCATAAAAAGGGATAATGATCATGACTATCGAAGTCATATAGCCATATTAAATCTAACAAGAAGCCAAGAAGCCATACATATTATGCCATTTGCCATATCTCTCTAAAGAGGGTCAGAATGGGGGGACTGACGACATGGATCATAGATCGACATCTCAAGGATCAAATTATTTTTTTTCTTCTTCCCTTTTTTTTACAGAGGTCATATATAGCCATAATAGCTGTAGTTATATAGGTAGTAGCCATATCTTATCTCATGTCATTTGCACAGGAAGTGTGTCATCTTTCCTTCTCAGGGGCTTCATTCGACTCGGATGACCCATCAAAACAAACAAAAAATAAAGTGAAACAAGTTCAATGTGTAAACTTGTAAAAGAAAAAAAGCAAATAACTAGCTTAGCTTGGCTTGGCTTTGGCTTACTTCAGTTCAGTTGAGATGATGGGACAGTTTAAGAGATCAAATGGCCCAAGGATTCATGATGCCATTCCAGTTTTTTTTCTCAGGATGGATGAAAAGTATGGGTCTCTGGGGGAGGAGTTTTAATACTTTTTATGTGGTGGCCAAACTACTACAACACTACAGACATACCCATGGAACCTATCCTCAACTCCTCCAGTTTTTAAGGCAAGTATGTATGTCTAGAAGTACTAGAAGCACTCTTGCTTGCAGCTCAACAATAAATACAGATTCTAAATTTGAGCGAAAAGTGAAAGTAACTTTCTCTCTCTCTCTTTGCTTGATTCTACTCCTGATTGTGATTATCCATCCGATCCTGTTTAAAGGAGGAAACTTTGTTTTTTTCACGGTTTCCTTAACAAAGGCAATGAAGGATGCCACCTACGCTCCTTCAGGTTCAGGTATACATGCTTTCTTTTTTGTACAAACTGAAGAATGAAGAATAGAAAACTGTCGACTTAAGTGGAGTGAAACGACAAGAAAGATCTCAAAAGGGAAATGGAATGAGTTTCACTTGAAAAAATATAGATATTTCTCCATCTCTACTCTACTATATAACTTCTAAAATGAGTTTGGATGGATCGTTTCCTTTTTTTCACTGCTTCATTGTCACAGGTCTCATTTGAGTCGTAAAGAGAAAAAGGAAAGAGTTGACTCCTTTTTTAAAAGAGTCAATTCAACGTCACAGTTCACAGGTAAGCAGTAGTAGCAGTAGCAGTATTCCCTTCTCTCCTTTTTCTTTTGTTCTCTCCATTTGTACAAAAAAAGAAAAACATTTTTATATACCAGCTCAAAAAGAAAGAAGTGGAAGAGAAGAGGAGGTAGATCATTCCAGAGGAATTTTTTTCCTCTCTTCTTTTGACTTTCATTTGAGAAAAAAATGATTTGGAAAGTGGAAAGGTGCTTTTTCACAATTGACCGTTGTAGAAGGGGACAGAGAGAGAGAGAGCGGTAGACAGACACTTCACCTTTTTCACTCATTGTGATTATCCAAATGAAAGATTCTAACGAGCTGGATGGGATATAGAAAGCATTCATTCAAAGAGATTTTTCCTTCCTTTTTTAAAAAAAATAGTTCAAATATTTTATTCGGGAGTTTTTATTGTTTCGGGCTTTTCTGTCTGAGGATTTTTTTTCAGGGAACTTGTTAAAAAAATTATAAAGATACTCTTATGCAAACTGCAGGGAAAACTGAAATGAGGAATCACTCACTCATTCATTCATTCAGCCACCCGTGAATTCCTCAAGTGCCATCCGGAAGGAAAAAAATACAATGAAAAAATGTGAAATGCACTTTCGAAAAGTGAAAAAAACTTTTCCAACTCTTCCTTTCACTCGGCTCATCTCTTCTCTTCTTCGAGTCAATATAATTCTCATTTTTATTTTGTCAGCCTTCCAGCAAAAAAAATATTTCGCGAAAGTAAACTGAGGTTGTTTCCCTCTGACTATGACTCTGACATGTCCCCAGGACCTGGTGGAGGAGGAAGGAAAAATAAAGTTTTCCTTTTTTGTAAAAAAAACACTACACAAGTTTTTTTTACTTTCGGCTCCGGCTCGACATAATGGAATTTGGATAGAGTTTCAAACAAGATGAAATTGTATCCATATCCTGTGAACTGCTTTTTAGTGCTGCGATGCATGATTTAAATAGAAAAGTTTTTGTAAACTCTACTTCACTCTCATATCATCCACTCTTTGTAGTTTATTTGTATGACATAATGCCAAGCCAAGCCAAGTCAGGCCAAAGCCAGAAAACTTGCACCGTTCATTTTCCCCAAAGCAAAGTCGGGGAATTGGTGGAGGGGAAAGGAGGACACAATTAATTGGACACTTGACTTGACACGACAATTCCTATCCAATCCCAATCCAAGGCAGCTGTGAGGAAGCTCACTCTCTCTCCGAAATAATATTTGTCGTGTTGGAGGTTGGAGGATATTCGTATTCGTAATCCCAAATCCAAACGAGGAAGTTTTTGAAAAAAAGTTTCAGGCAGAAAAAATAGAAAACAGGAAGAGGAAGGAAAATGACGAAGTAGTTGTAGTTTTTGTGTTTCACTTGCCATTTCAAACAGAAACGGAGACAAAGATAACAGGATAGGATCCAAAAAACCAGAGAGAAAAGACAATGGGAAAATTTCCACAAGAAAGTCGAGAACTGGGGATGGGATTGGGATGAAGGATACTATTTCTGTTACTGTTACATTTCATTCATATGCATTTAGTTTCCCTAAAAGCTGTTATTAAGTAAGCATAGTTATTTTCTTGTCTGCCACCTCCTCCTCCTTTCCCTAATGATACTCTTCTGGAGGAAAGACAAACTCGCTGAGAGAAAGTGAGGAGGGAGCCAGACGAAGCCAAAAACTTTGTACATACATACATGAGTAAGAGGGAAGAGAGGGAGATGAAGCTGACAATTTGACAATTTTCTACTAGTCTACTTAGGTACTCTTATTACGTAAGATGTTTTTCTTGGAAGGGAGTCAGCTCTTGTTTCTCCATTTTCTTATCTTATTTTACGCTTTATTTAGGAAGAATGGGTAGAACACATCCAGAATACAGTGCAGTGAGGACTGTGTGAGGAGATTGTGGAAGTGGTTTACTTTATAAACAAAAATAAGTAATTTTTGGAGAGATGGATGAATGGATGGAGACGGGGAAGAAGCGTTTCTTGGAATATTTTTTTTTGTTCTGGAGGATTTGCTACCACTTGTGTAAAATATCAGGTCATGTGGAATTTCAAGCATGTTAGATGGTATTTCTCGTTCGCCTGAGACTACTAAATGAAGGTATAAAAAGAAACTGCTAAAACTAAATGAAGAAATTGACTGAGGAAAATTAATCGATTTTTATCCATTTTAAATTGTCCAGAAACGATTTCTTCTAAAATCAAGTCCATTATCCCTATATCCTTATTATTTAGCTTGGCATCTGTGGAGAAAGCCGTAACTGTATTGAAAGCGAAAAATTGTATTGCCTTTTTAATACCAGCCACATCTGCTCTGCTCTCGTAGCTTTCGCCTGCCTTCTCCTTTCTTTTATCCCACATGTTTTTCCTTTAAAGATCCAAAATAAAAAACGACAAGACGGAACGAAACGAAGCCAGTTAGAAGAGGGGGACTTAGAACTAATGATGATGGCGATAGCTATAGCTATGGCTATGGCAAAGATGAAGATGATGAGGACGTAGATGACACGACACGACTGGTGTGTGGTCTGGTCTTAAATGCAGAATCATAATGCGGCAGGCTCTCCCTCTCTCTCAAGGAGTTTGGGACATAAACCGCGTTAATTGCTGGAGAGATTATTCGGGAGAAATTAAAATCAGGAGAGTTCATCCATGTCGTCGCTCTATATTTATATGCAGTATATAGTTCGTGTCTTTTACATTTTTATTTTTTTTTCACGGAAAAATATAATATGAAGCATGTGGCATGTAGAATGTGAATGCGTGACCCTAAAAATGCGCACGTTCTTCCCATGAAGTGCACTTGATACCGGAAGGAATCAATGTTTAGTCACGTACGGAGTACAGCGTCCTGGCAAAAATAAAAGTTTTATTTTTGTGAATGAAATGAAGATGGAAAACTGGAGCTCGAGCTAGAATGATCCCTATCGGGGGACGACATGTTGTCTGATTTCATTTTTCATTCGTCAGCTGAAGAAATAAAAAGAGATACAGTGGCAAATAGACACAAACCAAAAGAAACGGTACGTGCGTGGAACATGGAATTTTTGTGTAGGATGATGATACTATTCCTTCCTTCCTTGAATTCTCTGGAGAAATTCTAGAAATTGCTTTTGAATTTGTGAGAAGAAGAAGCAGGCGAACTAACCAATTTCGCAGAACGTTCCTCTCGTGCCCATGGGACAGAGACAGCGATATCCTGTCATGGACTGCTCCAGCCCTGACTCCGTGGAAGGCTCGCGAGTGCAACTGCCCCGATTGCATTTCAGCGGACATTCCATTTCCTTCTCGGTGGTGGTACTCAAGCTACTACTGCTTCCCTCCGAGCTTCCCTCCACTGGAGAGGGGAGTGGTGCAGGTGTAGCAGCAGCAGCATCCTTACTGTTCCAAGCTGTCAGGTCCTTGAAGCCGCTCTCAGGGTCGATGTATGCATTGGAGTAGATATCCTTCAGCTTGCTTTGTTCTGATTCTGGAGAGGGAGCAGTGGACTCGGGGGAGGCGATGAGCTCCCCACTGCTCAAATCAATTTTAGTTCCGTCCTTCGAGTTCGGGGAAGGGCTTTTCTTTTCACTTCCGTTTATTCCGAGATCCTCCTCGCCTTCCAGACTGAGTAGTTATCATCTGGATCGAGGGCTCCATCAAGGAGGCTTCCATCTTTCCCCTTCCCATCTCCTGTACCCATAGTGGAGCTTAGGATATTCCCCGGAATCATTGTGGGTCTTGGAGGAGGCTTTCCAAAACTGAAGGCAGCCTCCGCCGCTGCATTCATCGCATTGAAAGCGGATTCCGCCGTAATTTTCTTTGAACCTCTTCCAGGTTTCCTTGTCCCTGATCCCGGCCTCCTCTTATCTCCTGATAAGGACGCCAGTGGGAGGGGCAGAGGTCTTACATTCTCAGACTCCAGCCCCATACCCAGTCCCATCCCAATATCATATTTCTTCTTGGCTGCTGCAGCAGCGGCATCAGCTCCCGCGAGGTTTTTACTCGATCGCTTGTACTCCGACGTTGTATCCCTCGTCACAGTCCTAGTTTCCTGGGGATCCTTACTCCCTCCTGAGGACTGAGATGACTGCTGCTTCAGCTTCTGCAAATCTTGCTGCCTCTTTGCGAGCTCCAGTTGCCACTCTTCCTCATCCTCCTCGCTGCTGTCATCTGACAATGTCGTGTTCGTCAGCTCTGCGAAAATAAACAGTCCAACAGACACAAATTAATTAAGTAATTGACTATAATTCAATTTACTCCTACGAGCCACGGCCACAAAGCCCAGCCCAGCCAGAGTATTTTTTTCTCCAAAATATAATGCTCAAAATCGATCGACTTCCAGTTTTTCCTCGCCTCATTTATAGAGCTTTCAGCTATTATGGCTAAAAAGGTGCCACTCAAACGTCAAACGCAGACATCATTACAGCTTACAGCAGACTTAAGCCTTGAAAAAGCCTTGGTCTGGTCTAGCCAGAACTTGAAAATTGAAACTCATTTTCCCCATTAGCAGATAAACTAACGCAACGCAATACTATCGAATGATGGAAATGGCGAAAGGACCTCATTCACATTTCACATTAGCTACTTACGTAGCTTCGATAATGCGTTTTCATGTCATAATTTTATTCCTTCCTACATGTTCATTTTATTTCATTCAAGCTTAAGTAAGAGTCGAGTGCGGTTTCCTACTTTCACGAGGTCTGACATGAAAATGATATGATATTTACCAGAAACAAATTAACACGTACAGAAACAGAAAGTAAGTTCGTTCATGTGTATATGGCTTGACTTGTTTTTTTTATCTGGAAGGTTCCAGCGTTTCAATTCTTTCTCTTTTTCCGCCAGACCAGGTCGATACACTCGACTCGACTTCGACATGTATCAGTATTGATCTGCGAGAGGGAAAGAAAGGCTCTCTCTCTTGAGCCTTTTGTTTTCTCTCCTTCTTTTGTTTTTTTTCTCTCTCGGTGAAAGTGCGATGTGCGATGCGGATGTTGTTGTTGAAGCAAAATGGAATGGAAAGAGAAAAGTGAAATGCAATCATATCGAAGTTCCTTTCCTGCCAGAGAAAGAAAGAATTGAGAATGGAATGGGGAATCGAAGAGAGCCGTAGGCGGTAGCGGTGTTGTTGGTGATGTGATGACTGTTGCTGAACAGTACATAGGTACTCACATAAGATGGGAAGGACGATGAAGAAGATGTGAAGTATTTACACAAGGAAAGGAGGAAAAGTCATTATTTCAAAGAAGAGGAGAGAGCGCTTGTCTT
This sequence comes from Seira ritae, assembly GCA_027744415.1. Taxonomy (NCBI): domain Eukaryota; kingdom Metazoa; phylum Arthropoda; class Collembola; order Entomobryomorpha; family Entomobryidae; genus Seira; species Seira ritae. Next base: position 10,968 of record JAHZNI010000550.1, read on the forward strand.
GTCTTGTTTGACTTGGAATTGGAATTTCCTCTAGGTAAGTAGCATGTAGTTCGATTTCGAGTCGATCGGATGTGATGTGATGGCTGGATGGGTACGCTACACCTGTTCAAATGTTGCTCTATTTGGGGCAGTACTCGTACTCACTCAAGCCAGGCCAAGTGGCAGGATTAAAAAATTATCTGAACTGCGCTCCAAATCCAAATTATAAGTAGCAGAGGGGATATAAAAGAGTTATGCATACGAATACCTGTTGTTGAACTATGAAAGCTTAGATTAAAATGTACATTACCGAATAAAAATGTTACTTCATACCAGTAGCCGCGGAACAGGGGGAGAAATGGGGGGTATATCGCTATCCCATAATGTATTAAAGGTCCTATCTTGTAATGTTAA
>JAHZNI010000551.1:0-20927 GCA_027744415.1 Seira ritae
TGCTCAATGCTTCAGGGTTAAAAGCATAATATACAATAATGCACTACGTAGCCTTATCCTTTCGCCTATTTATCCAGTTTTTTTTAATATTCGGTATTCGGTAATATGTACATATGAAAGTGCAAAATTGTAAACGAGCATCCTAACGAGTAGACAACATTATTGGGAGATCTTGCCAATAGAGATTTTTGCTCTATGGTTTACACACAAAATAACTGAAGCACCTAAAAAGTTCAAGGACTACTTGAATAGAAGTAGAAGAGAACTTGAATGTTTTTTCCCGAAGAGATCACAATCACGCACAAAACAACGTTGCATCATTACTACAAAAAGTATAGATCCAACTAGCGAAAGTGGGAGATTGAGTACGAGTTTGAAGAGAAAGGGTAATATTTATTCGTAAGTTTAGATTCGTTATCAGGGTTGCTTGCAGTGATTTAATTACTTGATGTGATTGCCGAACTGTTGTAGCTTGAACATTGAATGTAGCTGTAGTAGATTATTTGAGTTTTTCGCTCGTCGCACCGACAGTGTTGTATTTCAAGTTTATGTCGTTCCATAAACCGGGAGATAAAAACGTCTAATTCGTCTTGAGCAAATTGACAGTATTGTTTCGTTATGTTCATGAGTTACGAGACGATGCGTTAAAATATTTTTTCATTTTACTTTAGTAAATTCAAAAAGTCTCATTATTATTACGCACGTACACGCGTACTGCGCGCTTTCACACTTCAAAGATGAAAAGACTCGCACTCCCTCTTTATAAATTTTGGTTCTAGGAAATGAGAGGGATAAAAGAGCGGAACAAAATGGAAAAGTTTGCGAAATGACTACAGGAACATGGCGTATCTTTTAAACTATAAACTCGTGAGAAGGTGGCAGTGTGCGATTTAGTTTTTGGTACTTTGCAATCGCAGTTGAAAAAACGAGTCTTTTAGTGACGTAATTGAGACTTACGTACCAAACATAATGGCTGTAGTAATTCAAAGAGCCATTCAAAAAATTAATGTTCCCTTTAATCAAATTACTCAAATAATACGAGCCGAAAAGACTGTGAGCAAATCGTTCGTTCTTGAGTTTGACTTTCTCTAAAATTAGATTGCTTTGAAAATTGCCGTGGCAAAAGAAAGAACTCCTGTTGAGCTCGCATGAAGAAAGCGGGGAAAAGTGAAAGTTCACATTTTGTCTTTGTATGAAGGAAAAATCGAAATAAATTTTCTTTTACGTCAAGCTCGCTCTGAAACTTGAAAAAAATTGAGGTATTATGGATTCCTATGGAAATACAGGTTGGACCTTGTAAGATAGAAAGAGGATACATGTATAGCTACTGCGGTTCGGTTACAATTTACTCGCGGTTTAGGAAACCAAACCAGCAGAACTAGGAATTCGTTCAATTTTCTGTGAAAGTGAAACCAAACCAAATGCATGATTTAACCCGATGATTGATGCTTTTAGTTTCGTATATCAATATTAAATCAAATTTTGAAACGTTTAGTAACTTTTTCATCATCTTTCACATTTATCTCTGAAACCCTTCGTAAGAAACCTGCAAGCAAATTGTTTTGTGCTAAAATGTTTCACATTTTCACATGTAATGCAGAAATTATCAAACTTTCCATTCATCCATACACCTCACCCTATACAAATACAATATTTTCCTACACGGTGGGTCTCATTTTTTATAGCTGCAGGAATTTTGTAATATCTACATTTTTATGATTAATATTGTGTGTTCAGCTGAACCGTGCATTGGCTATGTTTATTCCATGTACTCATCATCTTCATACTTCATACAATATCAGAGTATAAAAGGTTTGACTTGAATACATTGTAATTTTTCGTTCTTTCACATAAAAAGACCTAGCTAATTAATTTTTCCCTTTAAAATCCTGACCTCGACCTCAATTTTCAAAATGAAAATTCTTTCGTGACCGCACAGCATAAATCTTGATTCATGATAGATTTTTTGGTTCAATAAAATTCCAATGTTTTCCTCTTTTCTTTTCAGATATGAAATAACACGGCAAATTAGACTGACAAAAGCCATCTCATTTATCCCTCATCACTTTTTGCCATCGTTACCAGTGCTGATAATAATTCAATTTCATGTCTCTATTTTTTGTTCCAACAAGACTCAGACCATCGGTATTCATATTCACATCTCAAACATATTAAAATCGTTAGAATGAGGAGAAAGTTCGCTCTCTCTAACTCGAAAAACGTTAGCCTAAGTCACTGGGGCTAGCGGAATGTACAGTATGCACAGATATTCTAGCGATGGAAAATTCTTAGCAAGACGAGTGAGTCGACACCGACAGTATACAACAACGCAAAAAAGACACAAAAACAAGCTTAGTCACGCCAGGCTACAATCATGCACATGCTTTTTAGCGCATTCATCCGCCTTTCTTAAGTTTTTTCCTACAACAATACATGCAGTTTTCTAATTAAATTCTCGTTTTTTATCCGTGTCCTTCAGCTCCCTAATCTAGCTAAAAGGAATGGGAACAGTTTCGTTTTCATTTTTATATCCCTCGTGCCTAGCGATACACATTCCTTAATTAGCTCGTTGAGACTGTTGAGATGGTGGATCGTAATGGTTATGTATAAAATGTTTGGACTTTGAGTACATACGAATGAGCTTGATGGGATCGTGAAGGATAGTTGTCCCACTGGGTCCTTTTGCTGAAGCGGACTCGCCACCCATGTCCATACTGCTACTGCTCCCACTGCTAGAGAATGTTTCGCCGGCACCGTTACCCCCATTTCCGTTACCCCTTTTTTCTTGGATGTATTTTTCGCTCAAATCTTGTAAAAATTCAAGAAATCTTACATCTGGAACTACTTTCTTCATCTCTTCTTTGTCCATCTGTGCGATTGTCTCGAGCTCCTTATTGAGAATAAATATATATGATGATGTTGAAGTTCAATATTTTCCCTGTTTGTGACTATTTAAACAGCAAGAGATTAATCAATCGATATACCTTTGGAGTTAGCCATGGGAAGAACGATAAATCTTGATGCAGGGACCAAATCAGCTCACTGGGAGAACGTGGCTCCGAGCCTTGAGGGGAGTAAGCTGACCCTTCATCCCTGTCAATGGCAAGCCCAAGACTACAAGGGAAAACAAATAATTGAAAAAGTCTTTGAATGCCTTTGTACCGACAAAATTACATACTTAAAACAGGAAGTCATGCTGAATAACACTGAAAGGATTAAAAAGGAAAGCATGAAATAGGTTTAACTCAACAAAAGCTGAAAAGTCATGTCCTGGTTTTATCTTGCCTGTATGTAAATGCATCGTTTTTAAACTAGAGCGCAATTTTTGTGGTGTTGTTTCTAAAGACGAAACGTAACAGTTTAAACACGAGTTGGAGCCAAGACGTAAGATGGACAAACTACTCCCATCTGCCTCTATTCCCAGCTTGTCGGCCTCTTTTGTGCCATAAAATAAATGACAAGATATTTATAAAGCACTTTGGGGAACATTCCCGCAAAGATAACGACTCTCGATAAGGATGACAGGAAGACAAGCAAGAAAGTTACGAAGAAAAATCGATGTGGAAGATGTGGATGTGATGACGACGACGAGTAAACGCTTCCCTAACAAGGATCTAAAGTCACGAAAAAAAACTTTTCTCTACTAAACGAGCTGTTTCAGTTTTCATATCAACTTTCTTCTTTCCAAAATATATAAACTCTCCACAAAACGAACTACCAGTAACAGTATCATAGTCAACATCTATTTTTTTATATTCCGTTTCAGTTTATCAAACAAGCAGAAAACAGGAAGTTAGGCTGGCAACAAAAAGCAAATTGGTGGAATAAAAAATATTGCCCGAACTATGCAAATAATTCATGAGATAACGGCAATATCCGGAGAAAAAAACGAAAAGAAACTTTTTCCCTTAAAGGATGGGTGCCTTGTTGTTCCTGCTTCATGTCTTATCTTCATTTCTCGAGTAACTCGATACTCAACTAAGAAAACATTCATCAATTTTTTATCGGTCTCATTCCAGTTTACCCTGATCCTTATGAGTTATGATGTGCGATAGAGATAAAAATAGATCATTCCTTGTATGGAGGGGCTTTTGTTTCTTTCCGTGCAAAAATTCATCCCAGTTAAATCCAGAAAATGTGATATAGTCACGAAATACATAAACAAGAAGTAAAAGCAAAAAGAGAATGCGGAAAAGTGGCTGTGAGACACGAAAAAGGGAAATGCGCTACGAGGAATTTAAAGTTCTCCCATCACACAGAAAAAAATGAAAATGGATGAGGAGGAAAATTCAAAAAATGAGATTGAGTTCGAGTTCGTCCACTCCTCACGTTTCCTCTCTCATTCTGGAGCAGGTGGTGATGTTATCATGGTAATTGAGTTTAGGGAGAAAAATGGGCGGAGGGACAAAGTTGGCCTATATGTTAATGTGAAATTTTTAATAAGACAATGAACTCATCAGCAGACGCAGAGGCTGGCCGGTTGGTTTGACCTCGTTCTGTAATGATGTGGTGGAGGGAGATGTCACGTCAAATTATGTTCAGTGGCCGTGCTATGCTTATGCATGCATGATCATTGATCATATAGAACGCAATGAGATATATACTGCATGCAATAGAGTAGCAGGAAATGAGCTATGTAGGCCTTGGGCACTGATTGGGATGCACATGGCATCTTCCAAACTAAAAAAGTTCTAAAGCACCATGTGTGCATAAAGCAGAGAGAAAGACAAATGTGTTTTTTAATTAAAAATATCGAGCCAAGTCACTCACACAAAGTTCGATTTGTAGGGAGTCCAACGTTCTTCCTCGCATAAGATCATAAGGGATGTGTCAGGATCTAGTGTGTCAAAGTAGTCATTATCATCAATCTCCGTCCCATCACTTTCCAACACAATTCGGATGCGGAGGTTGAGAGGAATCTGGAACTTGGTTTTGGCTCGATCCTCCAGCTCATCTAGACTACCTGCGGTCAATCCCATACGGATTTCCCGTTGAGCATCTACAATTTTAAAGGGCTTATTGGGTGTCACCAAAGCAATAATCCCGTCCTCTGCTGAGATGCCAGTGGAGGTAGAAGATCTGGCACCGCTATTCAGCACCAGAGCCGAAGTGGCTGATGTCATGGTTTCTGTCGATACAGATGTCATTTTGTCGTAAATTGATTTGTTCTCGGTTGAGTGAAAAGCGAGTAAGCTGCGTTTCTTGGCGATCGATAAGTTTCTCCCGTTTTCTAGAGAAAGAAATGAAACGAAATTTTCAGCACTGCAGAACCAACAATCAACACAGTCAAGTCAAGTCAAGTACAAAATTCCATAACAGGTAAAAAAAAATTCGAAGTTGCAAATTCCGTTTGCAACTTAAGTGACTCAATTAAGGAAGTTTCCTGATTGCTTGTTTGGATTTCGGCGTGGTCTTCCAGAACTTCTCAGAAGCCTTCAACTAATTAAAAAGTTTCCAATTATATGTAATTTTGAAATTTTTACCTTGTTAAATCCGCTTTTCCTTTTGTACTCGATCAACTTTTCTTAGAAGTCACCCAATTTCAGCCACGTCACGATGATTTCTCCGAAGATAATAATGAAGTTTTCCTAGTTGCACTTCCTTTCACAAAACTGATAAAGTAAACAACCTTTTATGTTCCAGTCAAGTCCCAGATTCCAGCAGAAAAACTAAAAAACGCGAGGCGGCGTTCCAGCATGAACTATAGCTCAGCTCTCTAGAGCTTCTTCCATATCAGAATTAATTAACTTTATGTTTCGCATTCAAAAACTTCGAATTTTATGACGTTGGACTCTTACTATATGCTTCCTCCTCTTTTTCTGCGATCCCTATTTCGTTTTTTATTATGCTCTGTTTAGCACTGACATATTTTCTCTCTAAAGCTTGCCAGCGATCAACCTCCACGCCACAAGAATTTCTATTTAAGCAGAACTACACAACTCAAGCCTCAATTCCGTATTTTTATTTTCCCAGAAAAGAAACTGCAGTAAAGATAAAGATTTACCTCAGAAATGAAGCGTGATCGAGTGGTCAGAAAGAAATGATAAATGCAAGACAAAAAACTTATGTAGCGAAGAAACGAATTCGTGGAAACGAATCAGCTGACGAATTCCCTGTTATGTAACACAATAAATGTTCCTCTCCCGCTATTCCCACTTCCCAGCTATTCCAACTTCTCCTCTTTTCTAGGCCTTTCACTTTACTTTCTCCAGGAGCAGCTGCAGCAGACTAACTCTTGCTCTGCCCTAAAAAATCGACTGACTCGTCTCGTCGGAGAGAAGCAGAATCGTGAACTAGATTCCGAGAAGGACGGGGAAAGCCTTTTTGTCTTTTGGTCTGAGTTAACTCTGACTTGCTGCAAGTATACGTACCTACCTACCATCAATGCATCTGTTCGTTCCAGGCTTCCAGGACAAGCCAAACAGAGCAGGGAGCAAAAGATAACCTCGTTTTCTTTTATTTATAACAGTTATGTTCTGTTGTTGTGGGTATATACCCTAAGCCGGAGGCTCGTTGCTGGATGGATCGGATGGATGGAAAGAGCTAGTTCAGCTTGGATACTGGATTGGACTGGAGATTGGGGATGCTATAAAAAAAGAGCACACGGTCTCTTGGTTTCAGCTGGAGAGACTGGACTGGATACAAGAAAGTCTGGCTGAAGACTGGATGCTGAGTGAGAGTCGAGCGACCTTTTTATTCGTCCCGTTTTTTTCTCTCTGTCGAATCATTCCCTGCACGTAGGAGAAAACTCGTACTCGTGGTAAAAGTAGAGTGCACACGCGAGTGGAGTTGAGCTCGTTCTTTACTGCTATAGTGCAGCAGCAGCAACGAAATATTTTTTCCCGAGGAAAATGCGATACTACCAATTTTACTAGACCTTTTATATCTTCCCTAATATACTGCTAACGCTATCAGAAAGGATATTACTACTTTTCCCTGAGCTTTTGGACGACTTTCTCCTCTCCGTTTCGGAGCTTCTCTCTCTCTGTCTTTGGCCTGGATGAAATGTAATAAATACGGATGCATAAGATGAAAACGAATGGAGACTACAAAGAGTTAGTCGGATGGAATGGAGTGGCATATGCCATCATCATCTCCTTTCCACTAGAAATTTCACAGTCGTAATGTAAACCATACTATAGTCTCTTTTCAACAGAGGTAAAAAGAGAGAACTAGGACGAAGACGAAATTTTTAATCATATAATTCTTCGTTTCATACTGACATGACAATCGTGCGGTGAGTGGAGTCGCTCATGCATTTTGGGAAATTTCAAATTCAAACGGGATACATTTGTAATGCATAGCAAAATCTGCAAAATGTGTGGCAAGGTGGTAGTATGGTAAACAATTTTTGAGAGGATGGGATAAATTAAGTGCAAACATAATTTTGATAATGGATGAAAAATTGCAATTGGAAATTTTCATATGGCGAAAATCAAATTTATTACTGATTCTTTAAATATTGAATCAAACACGCCTAACAATAAGATAAATAAGACCACTTAAGCAATTGTTATGATTCCAACAGCAAGTAAGGTAATTCATTTTTTACATTAGTTGAAGTAAGTAAGCATAAAAAGCTACATAAGTCGACTTTTCGTATAAGTAAAAAGTATGGGGAAAGATGAGAATGTATTCACGAGTACCTTAAATCAGTTCCAGGAGTATCAAAATGATTATAAAGATAAAATTAAAATGAAGAAAAGACCAACAACTTATCTGACGTCTTTTTGGAATCTTCTCGCCTATTTCGCAATCGTTCCGTACAAGCTTGAGTTGGACTCAATTAAATCGACATACATCTTGACCAGCAATGCTGTCCGCAAGGTTTAAAAATAATTGTATTTAATTTAACCCCGTGCATAATTTAATAATTAAGAGGCAATTTACGACTACAGGCTTTATCAGGATTCCTGTATTTCTCCTCCTTACTTTCCGCCTTATCATGGTTAGCGCTAAGGCTGAATACACTGTTCCAGAACTCATCTTCTCCGCTTTCTGTGGCATCCAACAATGTGATGAAAATTTTTCAGTTGACCGTTTCCCTCTCCAGCGTGTTTAAAATGCTTTGTTTCTGTGACATTGTTTGGGGTCGTCAGAAAATATTTGTGAAGTTTGTTAACCAACTCTCATTCTTTAATTTAGTGGAAATTCCTATCAGCAAGGTGAACGAATAGTGCCATCTAAAATCCTTTAAGCATATTTTTGCAACGACTAATACATATTTTTTGCAATTTTATGATATTTTATAGCTTCTCATGTTTTACGCATACCTCTTTATAAACTGTTACTTCAGTTCCTTCATAAGCTTGGGAGTAACTAATCAAAAGGTGGAGTACCTCAGTTTTGTTTTCCATACAGAACTGATCACAGTCCCAGCGATCATCATAGACTCTCTCAGCGTTCTTCTGTTGTGTGGGGCTAACTTCGTGTTTACCTCATTCGTGTTGACTTTGTCATCAGTGGCTGACAAATACGAAATGGAGTGTAGCTTGAATGTTCCATCCAGAAAAGTTCAAATGGTGAAGGTTAGCCGAAGAAAAACTCATTACTGTAAATCTTTGCCTAAATTAGAAAGATAAAAGATCACTGTTTCGTCTAGGGATTTCAGCTTTACTCAAATCTAAGAAAGATGACGAAATCAGCAAATGCCCTCATGAACGGATTTGTCTACACGATGTATCTCGAATCTCTGATATTTTTCGTGGACTGCTTAGGTGCCCTCTCAAAGTGGGAAATTGAATTGGGAAGCATTTCTAAATTCGTGGTGGCAGCGATTTCTTCCAGCTTTTCGTGGATCTTGGCTTGTGAATTTCATCGGAAAGTTAATGTCACATAATTTATTTTACAACTGGAAGGATTTATTGTCTACACTTGTTTAATTGTTAACTTTTACAGTGTTCAAATGTGACCAGCGAATGGGTCAGTGATTGTTACGAGGAGGAGGATGGGACTTTGTCATTGCAGGATCATGCAAGGATATCAAACTTGATTAATGATATGAGCATCTCGTCTATTGCTTTGGAATGTAGATTCTTCACAATCACTTACAGGTTCATTGGTTCGGTATGAAAGTTACCAAAAAGGAAAGAACTGTTCTTTCAGAACGATTGCATTTTTCTATATTATTCTGCATTTTTGTCGTTAGATGTTTGGACTGATTGTTACTTATGGGCTAATCATATTTCAAATGCAAGTTCCGTCTCCATCTGCATCGTCATAAAGATGTCATGTGTTTCCGTTCGATCAACTTTTTTCAAGCTGAGCCATTTTTCCAGTAAAAACAATAGTTTTTAACCCCATTATTTTTTTTCAACTTTCGTGAAATACATACCCATATGTGTGTACCTATGTGTACATACATGATGCATGCAATAGAGATAACCTAAATTGGGGTAACATATGTGTACAGAGTTACAAAATTCAATGAAATGAAGAACCCACACTCTTTCCCTAAAATAGACAAGCTGAGACAAACTTCCGGATTCTCCGTCCTATTTCTGTTGTGTCAAACGCATCCAAAAACATCACATCACAATGCATTGCATAATTTAAAGTTTACTTTCTTCTGGAATTACTCAATTCCCTCGTAGTCTAATAAGCCTTGCTCCATCGCAATACGGATTCCCGCGAATTTTCGCAATTGTGAAAAGCTTGTCCAGAAAGTTTAGAGATTTACCTTGGTTTGTCATGGTAAAAGTAAGTTGGCAAGCATTATAAAAAGTGCATTGCTTTGCTTGCAAAAGGGCCATCGTCATGCAAGGGGGTTTCCTCATTGTGAAAAGTTTGCAAATCTAAACAGGCATCTCAACCTCCAACATTATCTCGTAAGAAGGAGAGAATGAAGCACTTAGGCAATGCAATGGTCTCCTTACGACATTCTTGATTTCATTTTGCACATCTGGATCTGCGAAAGGATCTTCTCCTTGAACGGCTTGAACATTGAAGAAAGGGCAGGTCGAAACAATTTTTACCTAGAACTAGCCTAGATCTACTTTATTTCTTTGAATTTGATCTTCTTTTTGTTATAACTTCCTTAAGGCTCTTTCCAGCTTATAATAATTCCACCTTTTATTATTCCTTCCCTTCATTTGTGCCACTTTTCCCGAGAAAATTTTTTCTCCTTTAGACCATAAATGTAGTTTGGAAGAAACTGCTTCAATAGTTTTATTATGTGGGTTACCTTGCTCCCACTTTTATTTCTTAACTCTTTTTTTAACGTTTTCTCCTTTTGCTCACTAAAGGGATACCTCGGAGAGAGGAGGGGAAAGTTGACAGAGAAATAAAGTAGAAGTAGTGGAACACGATAAAGAGAAGTTTCTTCCGCTCTGCCTCCAAAGAAAACTAATGTTTGCTACATGAATCAAACTAATGATTCGATGGCGAAAGAAAAGGCTTATGGGGCAACTATAACCCGCAAATTTCTTTTTAAAAAAATATCTATTTACCCTTGCCTAACGGTCAGGCCATCGGAAAGATTTATATTATGGGATTGTAGTATGATAAATACTAAAACTCTTAATTCGTCACACGTTCTCCCTTCTTTTCTCTCAAGACATGCTAAGCCGCATTCAACAAAAATACAAAAAAATACCAAGGTTATCCGACTGGACTTGAGGGGTCTATTCAGAACATCTACTATGGATTATTCGGCGAAAAAAAATTATGAAGGCCAAATGGGAGTTGTACTCTTTTCTAACTTCTACTGAATTTTTGATCCTCGGGTGTCCATCTATTTTGCACTTATCACGTGGACTAATGTATACTTGTGTATGGAACTGAAGGAATCAATAGTCTCAGGATTCCTAGAAAATATGCCAAAAACAAAATGCGTACATGTATTTTTGGTTTCTCTTACAACAAACGAAAACTTTTTATGAGGTCTGAAAATACCTAGTTAGTTTTTATGGCAGGGAATCAAGCCATACTTCAAATTCACGACAATTTTTACGGGATTCCGAGAACTTATCGGATGAAGGATGAGGTTAGATATTACGTGTGGGAAACCAAAATGTGAGGGAAAGGAAACATAAATATTTTAATCTAAAATTTTGTTCGTTTTAGGGACAAGGTCGATTTATTCTAGACACTTGCAGAATGAGCTTATTCGTCCATGGCTTTCACAGTCGTGTTCGTTATATTAATGTATCAAAGCCAAGGTCTCATTTTAAAAGTTTCTTTGTTTGAAATCTCACGTCCTGAAACAAGAAGTTCATCCAAAGCATTACTAAATAAAACACTAGAGTCTCCTATTTGAGTTATTTGTCGAGAACGAAAAGGACTTTTCACCTGAGGATACTTCACATCAAATCTTTGAACAACGTTGGATAACACATTAGTAAGCTGCCTTATCATCATCACCATTTTCCCATGAACAAAAATTTCTCATCAACTCACTCTTTCGTTGGTAACATGAGAACATGACAGACGGGTCGTCAACGCCGGGGAACTTTCTATTGTCACTGGAGGGCTCTTAAATTTTTTTGTTATCATATAATCAATGTCATAGAAAGGAAAAGTAAAGTAGGCATATACATATATTTTGGAACAACAAAGATATAATACGTAGACATAATTTTTAACAGAAAAGGGTAAGGGTAAGCTTCTTTTTGAAAAAGTATGACCATAGAGATCCGGATAATTTTATTTCCACGAAAATCGTCTCCAACTAGCGTATCAAAAACCTACTAGTGGTCCTGCTTCGTTCTCACGCTCCTAAAATGTGTCACATTTAAACACTTGTAGATCATTTGGCTAGTCTTGGTTTTTTGAGTATAGCAACTGGGCATGGGCAATAGGCAAAAACATGATTTCTTTTAATACCTATGTAGTATGTACACACAAAGACAAATATGAGATTTCACTCGCTGCTTGCTGTATCAAGATAATATTTCATTAATTAGGAAACTATGGGGGAAACGCATACAAATTGGAGGAAGGCTTGTTAATCATGTCAATTATGTAGTCTTGACGCTTCTCCCTAGTTTATTTATCTTCTTTCCTTTGCGGATATCACGAATGGATGACTTTTTCTAAGATGGCTTTGCAATTTTACTTTATTATGGCACGGGCTAATTTCTTGGTAGAGAAGCAACCTATAATTACCTGAACCAAGAAATCGTTTAAGTTGTAGATTGAGCTACCCCATTTTCAGATCGAGGCAATCAGACTCGGAGAAAGTTACAAAACTTGATCTGATTTTGAACGGATTGCTCCTGGGTCTCGTCTCTCTATTATTCAATCTATTTTCTTTATTATTCAATCCCTTTTAACGAGCCACACCTTTTTTTCAAGGAATTGGATTGAAAAGCTTTTCTGGTGAAAACAGGCTTATGTTTGATGCAGTATATTTGTAAGCCTGTATGGATGACTTCAACTTAAAGGAAACTGCGAATTTCAACCGAATCATTAAGTTGCTAGCGTTGCTTGTGCCCCTTCGTTCTTTATTGCTACCTAATATATCCGCATGTCCGCACAGAATAATGGAATATATGAATTTTGCTTTCATGGAAATAATATAAATTCTAGCAAGCGCTCCAACACAGGGCAGTCTTCTCCAAGTAGTATTCATATTTCCTGTCCTATTTCACCGATATTGTTGAGCTCTCCCGAATTCAAAGCCATACATGCATGTCATGTAAGACAGTCATTCACATCTCATGAATACATATAGAGCATATTGAGTTGAATGACTTTTCGGAAACTTTTCATTTCCCGTGAACAGAACATCGCCAGCTAATTAAGACATCGCTTTGTTTTCTCCCATTCACCGCCACATATCATTACTGTTACATCATCGCTTCAATTTAAATCAGTTTCGGGAGTGGTAGTATTATTAACTATGAACGAATGAATTGCTAGGTAGGGAAGGAAATGAAAAGTCCGAATAGTACAAAAGCCTCCTATCTCTCATCAACATTAACGCGTTCCACTTCTTCCATTTAAGTATTCAAACTCTGTTCTTCTTCGTTTTCACATCATTTGTAATTAAGGAGTAGCAAGAAACTTTTTTATCTTCTTCATCAAATCCGATTGTCCGTCAGACAACCAAGCAGACGCTCATTCATTCGAGATGGTAGTTATTTTCTCTTTTGGCAGCCTTTTCAGCTGAAGAAGATGAGCTCTCTAAAGAATCATTTTACTATTTATTTAGCTTTCTTTTCATCCCATCCTCCTCTCATCTTTCTCTTTCGCTCTCAAGCGGATAGAAAGAAGACACTCTTTCCTTCTCCAGCATCATGTGTGTCGTATCCTTCCTTCCAGTCTCTCAAACAAAGGGAGCAACTCTCTGAGAGATGATCATTCCGAGCTCCAAGGCTCCCTTTTAATATTAGTAGCAATAATAATGGCCTCTGGATATTACACTGTCGTTTGTCCTCTCCTCCCGCATTCATTTCTGTGATGAGACAAGTGACGCCGGCAGCCAAAAAAACCAGCTGGAGACTCCCCCATAATAATGAAGGTTATTTTTTCATACAAAATTCATTTATAAGGGAAATGGACTGTATTATACACTTACCCCTCCTAGCAGATATCTTGAGCCCTTTCTTCCGTGAAATATTGATGACATGATCATGACGCCAAGATGCCTGCATGCAGCAAAGATGATGCTTGTGCTTGAAGGTGATTACGAAGATGATGCGGTCTTTTGCACCAAACTTCATATTATTGCTTTTTTCCTCTGGCTTGGCTCGGCCCGGGAGTGATATCTTATTGTGATAAGTGTATGATGTGATGTAACTCATTTAAAATGGCAAGAACCAAAGTTGCCATTAGCTTACTGCTTTTCCCGTTGCAAGATGCTTATTTTTAGCAAAATGTAGTGTAATTCCATAAAAATTATTATGACCTCAGTCGTGGAAGTTGGAACGCAGTATACATTACAACAGCAAGTAAGTAACATTACGAGGAAAAAATCTAATAAAAACTGTAATTATTACTGAAGTTTTTTTTTCTTGTGTGGGATATGTGAAGTGATATTGCTTGAACAAGTACTCTGTATGTACATGTTCCATTGGGAAATTTCCTGTTTTATTTACTCCCCACACTTTACTACCAAAATACAATAAGTTATAAAGGAGATGGAGCACAGCTGCTCCAGCCTGCAGGTTTTGCTGTAGTGGTGGAATGTTATGACATGCATGTATTATTGTTATTGTTATTATTGACACTAAAACTTAGAATTACATTATTAACACCACCTTTTTCTTTCCACTTGCAATTTGCAATTCCATCTCCATTTTTTCCATTTCGCGAAAAATGCGAAGATTTTTTTCTTTTTCGAGGAAATGCAAAAATGTAGAGCTGCGGATGTCACTTGGAAATGCATGAAAGTGACAAAAACCATATTTATGTCGGATCACACACGAAGCTCGGCTTCCCATGTCTTCTTGTCTTTGGGATTGAGACGTCGCATTGGCTTCTTATCTCCTTGCTTTAACTTAATTTTCTCCAGGTAGTTTCCGTGCTCTCATTTTTTCCACTAAGATAGATATCTATTTTTTGTGAAACTGTAGCTGATTCAAAGATGGAATCTGAAGGTACCTTGACAAGACGTTTTTATCTTGTCTTTCAAGCCTTTTCTTGATAAAGTCGATTTGAAGCTGAAGCAACTCATTTTTCTCCACGCCCGCAACCAGTAGTTTCCCTTGTACGAGACACTAAAATATGAATGTAAGCTACCAAACAAAACCAAAATCTCATGTTCTGGAAGGATACAAGCAAAAAAGATGAGCTATAGGTATATGGGAAGGTGGAATGCTGTAATAAAGCGGAGAATATTAGATTAAATAAAACAAAAAAATGTTTATTGCTCCTTCCATCCATCCTTCGAACAAAAAGAAAAACCTTCTTCCTGTTTAGGATAGATGGATGGCTGATCTCAAAATCTATTAAAGAACAAAGTCATAATTCTGTTCCCAACCAAAACCACTACAAGTTCTTGAGCAGCTGTATAACAGCCATCAGAAAGAGGTTTTAGGAACACATTGCTATCACGCGATGAACTTTTTAAAAAATTAATCACACTCAGGGAAAGCCAGAAGACAAATAGCCAGAACAGAAAAGCAGGACGAGAAGAGGCTTAGGAGGACCGAACGGCTTACACCGGATAAGAGAAACCAAACCGGGTCGCTGTTGGTAAAGATGTGAGGATTCCCTTCCACAAACTTACCATGATCGTTAGAAGACCCAACAAACATCTTAAATTTACTAAGGGATCGGGATCATGGATTTTTTGATCACTCGAGAAGCTAAAACTACTCTTCTCCTTCTGAGGGTCTTAAGTTACCCCATTAAAACCCCTTTAAAAGTAAGCAGTGTTCTTGAAAGTTGAAACACGAAAAAGCCGATCAAGTTTCTGGTGTAGCATTGATTTCACGGAGGAGTGGCATCTTCTAAAAATGTAATAATAACGAGCTGAACAATGTTCTTTCGCAGGCGAAAATCGATTATTATGTAATGAGCCTAGGTACACATCAAGCGAACATAGAGCATTCTAGACACTTAATGCTAAAGTACCCTTAATGTTTAATAGTCTTCTTATAAATTAAGAATACTTGTGCCTTCTCCGAGCTCCGTCTGGCTCCGATAGACTTACTGCAGAAGAATTTTCAGGACTACGGATAATGCTAATGCCACGAATTTTCGACATGAATACATTACATCATTATGTCATGTCATAATAGGGAGTGCACTTCTATCAGCTCTGCTAAATTCAGCGTTTAATCTTCTCCTCGATTGACTCCCGGAAGAAGGGAAGGAAGGTAGTGCAATGCATTATCCAAAATTATTTTCTATATTCACGAACTATGGCTTGGGAATAACTTGGGACTACACACATTCTCCAGAAAAAAATACAGTTATTTATTCCCTCCAATTTCCTACATTTACTCCTTTCTTCCAACATCTTCTTCGTCTTCCTCCACTCACATTTACACTAAATTGAAATGAAGGAGAAAAAGTGGGAGGAAGAGAGAGAGTCCCAGAAAGGCGAAAACGATATCTCTTTTTCTCTTGGCTCTTGTTTCCACGAGAAAGGAATATATGTAGATATATCCCAACTCTTTTACTCTTTTATTTTCTGTAGCAAAATCCAATGGAAATGAGTCTTTTTTTCCTCGACAAGAATTTACTACAAGATATTATAGAACCTATTGAATATGTATCAGAAAATAGGTTTTTACATTCTTACTTATAAATATCGCGTGCATCTGCCAAGTCAGCTGGCTTTTGGCATACATAAATTTCCTTTGCGTGAACAAAAGTTTTTTTTATCTCATGTGTGGAAATAGAAATGCCTCTTCACTCTCTGGACTTTCGAGGAACGTGGATGGAAGTAGATGGAGACAAAAATGCAAAAAAAAAACCTTTTTAGCCTATACTTTCCACTCTTATTGGTAGTTAGTTCATTCTCTTGCATTTTGCTTGCACTAAACAAAATAATCGTGAGTCCTGAAATCGTGATCCTCAATTGCGAGTCGCGACACGGTATTTGCCTGCCAAAACAGAAGACAATTTCTTTCTGCTTCCTCGAGCTAAAAATAGCTTTTATGAGTATAACTTTGTCTTTGTCTATAAAGCGTAATAAAGTACATACATTATCATAATATTAAACTGTTCTGGAGCCAATTCTTCCCTGCTGTTTAATGTGTTCATAAGAGGGAGTAAAGATAAGTGTTAGCCGAGTATGTCTTCAGAGAAGATAAAAAGACTAAAAACTATCTGTTTACCTCCGTGGATATAGACGTGTAGATGCACTTTTCCCTTCCTTCTTTTCACATTTCATTTCTCAGCATGTCTAAACTTCTTACTTAAAGTCAGAGAGGAGTCTCACACTCTCCAGGGATAAGTNTTTCCCTTCCTTCTTTTCACATTTCATTTCTCAGCATGTCTAAACTTCTTACTTAAAGTCAGAGAGGAGTCTCACACTCTCCAGGGATAAGTTGGTCGAGGCCGAATATTATGATGATGACCAAGTTTTCTCACAAACTAAGCATATCATTTCGAAGGCCTTTTGCATTTAGCATCTCATTTTCTCCTTCGCATCATACTTGTATGTACATATTATGAATGTATGTATCCTCAATTATAGTCAAAATAGAAGCAAAGATGATGATGATGATACGTTCCAGAAGTCAGCGCTTGGTACTCCATGATACTTTTCTGGCGTCGAATAGATGTACGTCTTCTCATAAAATTTTTTTCTCATTCTACTCTTCCATGTCAGCTTTACTCTTTTTTTTAGTTTACAGCAAAACCTAACCGTTGCCTGTGCAGTGCCAGTGTTTTTTTCCGCTGTTGCTTCTATCATTTTTGGTGGGCCGCGCATGAATATATGTAACCATCTACTTTACTACTTTCCCCATTTTCACCCGTTTCCATGACTGAGAATCTTCGGGTTGAAACAGGGAAGAGTTTTTTTTAGACATGCTGCAGGCTTGGGCCTACGGTTTGACCCACTTTGTGAAGTCGCTCTCCTATATTTAGAAAACGCATGAGCCTTTTTTCATGTATACCACAATGGCATGCAAGTAGGTACGAATGAAACACATTCTCTGTCTTCATTCCATTCCAGAATCTGATTTGTTCCATCCACGAGAAAGAAAAGTAGAATACCATTCTACATTACATTCCTTCCTCTCCCATAGTTCCATGGAATATGCGATAAGGCAGGCACATTCATGCTAGCGGGAATATTTATTGAAAAACATGTAGAATTTGTTCTGCTAATATTTTAGGGGAAAAAGACGATTTTCTCTGGTATGGAACGTCTTTCTTTTGCTATTTTTAAACTTCTCTTTGTTTGCCTAGGTTATGCTCGCATTATCAAAAAATATATGGAATATTATGTCTATGATACGACTGCGACTTTTTCGCACTGGTTATGTATCGTAGTTTTCTCTTCTTCTATTTACTTTTGTGAAGTTTGTTTTAGACGAAATTACATGTCGAAAAAATAATGGGAAACAAGAAATGCAGTTTGTAGGCCGTACATTGCACTTTCCAAAGGCCTCCAGGGAAACAATAGTCATTTCTTGAGAGAAAGAAAAGCATTTATATAGTTGCCATAGCTAGAGTACTTTATCGGATCCGATGCAGAAACCCATTTCTTCATCGTATTTTCCAGGATATTACGGCTTATTGCTTATGACAGCAATTTGACATTACTTGCCAATAATTTTCACTAGCAGGCGAAACACAAAAACGGCAAATGGAATGAAATAGGGCGGAAATAAAGTGTTACGTGTTCCTTATAAAGTAATGTGAGCTCATGTGAGAAAATCTGGTTCTGGAAACTGTGGTTCCAGTTTTGTTTCATCGTCAAATATATATTTTAATGCCTGTATAAAGGTATGCATGTCAGTAGGCACGCATGCTAAGCGGTAACAATTTTAGCTTAATTTGCATGACACAAACATCAAATTGCTTTTTTCCATTCAGGATACAGCGGAAACGAAGAAGCCACTTGAAGGGTTTTAAAGAACACTTTGCATAATACATCAAGCACATGATTTTGATGGACGAGTTGAAGTTGAAATTGATCTGATGAATGGCAATTTGTTAACCTACTTTCTCTATTTACTTTCACCCAGGGAGAAAAATTAGAAAAATCATGAGACATTCGCTTGCAAACCATTAAATTTGAAGTGCTTTCGGGAAGGAATTATATAGTGCTTGTAATTATATTCTTTTCAATTATTTTGGCAACTACTGTCACTAAACTCGTATAACTATGTATCTAACAGAAAAAGTAGCTTTAGGAAAACGAAATTTCGCGTTCTTTACATATTTTTTCCCTTATGTAAATCACTAATATCCTTCGACAGGCACATCGCCTATTTCAATATTACCGTTCTAATTTCTACGTGGCAAACATGCGTCTAGTAGTGCTTTACGTCATCGAAGGTCGGAGAGCATTGACCTTACACGCGTGGATCCCTAAACTTCTTTCTATTCACAAAATCCCATTCTCCAGTGAATAGACTTTAGTATGAAAGGGAAAACTCTATTTATAGAAAATACGCATTTTTGTGCGTATATTGATGCGTATACTAGCTAAGCATTTCGCTTATTTTGTTTCCCCTCTCTCTCTGCTTTCTGTTTGTTTATCTTGTTCCAGGAAAGAGGCTCTAAAAAATATTACGTATGTTTGGACGGAAGTGGTTCTCTGGTCCTACTCACAAGCCACTACAGCCATGCCCTGCCACCAAGAGTGTAGAAAGCTTAACTTTATTACAGTTGTTGCACAAAAAAGTGTTCAACTTTTACTCTTCTGACTCGCCTTCTTTCCCTTCTAACGCATCAAAACAAAACGTGTTTCATCTCATGAAAACTACAGGAAAGACTATGTGGGCTCTTGATTCGTGAAAGGCTTTCCATGGACAAAAAATCGTGTTTCGAAGGTTCGCTTCCTCTTTTCATCTGATGATGTGATGGCCTTAAGCGAATTTACCAGCTGCGTAGCGTAGCGTACCTACTGCATTATGGATGTAGCATCATCATTCAGAGTTTTCCGTAACTGGTGCGTACAGCTACATCCGCTTCGTGTTGCCTGTCCTATAATTTTATTCAGCATTGCCAATATGATCACCGCGCTGGAATATTCTACTGTTCGAATCTCTTTCCTTCTGCATTATTCATGCGTAGAAAAATATTTACCTTAGGCAGAACAGGAGAAAGCATCGCCATAGCATATAATGGAAAGTGAAAGTAAAACATTTTTTCCTTCATTCCTCTTGACATCTTCTTTCCCAGTTTTACACAAACTTTTCCCTATGAAATAGCTTCCACTCAGAAGCACTTTTAAGCGTCATACACAATCCAACTCATCCTTCCAGGACTCCCACCATACTATTTCCTAGTTGGGGTTATGATTCGAGGTATGTAGTGATTCGTAGTCGTGCGTGTGCGTAAAGTGTGAGTGAACGAGTGTGTCTGCATGTGACAGGAAGATACCATCCAACTTCCTTCAAGTCTTACCACGCTATGTATACTCTCTTAAAGAAAACTTTTTTCAATTCTTTTATGCGTAGAACGTGCGTAAGAGCTTAAGGAAGATATGGAGTTTCTTTTCCCTTTGGGAATGACGAAAAATATAGCGACATCCCCCTGTTGTCACATTTTCTCATTAACTCTTTGCTCAGAGATGCAGAGAAATTGAAAATCCTTTTTGAATGTCTTGTTATTTGCTTGCCAGTATTGTTCCCATACTTGCCAATTTCTTTTAGCCATGTAGAACTTGTATTCTCTTAAGTAGAACAGGGAATAATAGGAAAGGCTGTAAGGAGAAAAGAAGTTTTTCCCAGTTAAAAGTTAGTTTTAGTGAGGAAAAGTGGTATTCTTATCACGCAAAAATAACTTTTCTCAAAGCGTTATCGGTTGTGCTGGAGTTCGAGTAATGCAGGTTTCTGAGCTTGCGTAGGGTTTATTTTCTTCATGATTTTCTGCTACTAACTTTATGATTCATGGACAGCTATACGAGAACTCGGAAGAAGGGTATGTTACTTACCGTACGTATGTTTAAGTTTTTGCTTACAAGAAACACAGAAGCAAAGACGAAACGCTTCTCATCGACTTGTCGCTTGTAGCCTTGATGTGGGAACAATAAGGCAGAATGCATATTACAATGTATCTTCTTCAACGTTTTCAAGCTTATAGGTTAGTTGGAAAAAGAGAAAAGTTTTTTTCCAGATGAAGAAAGGAATAAAGAGTTAAGCTGAGCTTTCACTCTTCTGGAGGAAACGCCAAGCCAAGCGGTGGGAAGAAAAGTTTCTCTTTTATGAGTGAGTGGTGCCGTTAGGAAATAACATGAGAAAAAGATGGAAAGATTACGAGGGCAAGACTAAAGGCACATTATCCAGCAATTTTTCTGCCAACAGAAAAAATAAAAACCTACTGCGGCATCTTTGCGGGAACAGCATCGCCTC
>JAHZNI010000552.1:0-15313 GCA_027744415.1 Seira ritae
TTTGTCTATAAACAAACCTTAAAGCACCTTCAAATCGCTAAATACGGTTTTTGAAAAATACCCTTTTGATATTTGAAACTAGTCGAAAACCTAACTCCTACAAAATGGAATCCTTACTGCCGACCGGAAAAAGGAACATTACATTAAAATTAATACGTGTTGAATTAAATTACAAAACAGACTGCGTATTTTCCTTCCTATTTTTCTCGGAAAACGCCCAGCAATGGAAAAAGCAATGGTTTATTTATTACCTTAAATCGTAGACTTCAAATAGAGATGTGGTCTGATTGACAAACATTTAATGACAACTCACTCACAGCAAAACCCATCACTTCATTAACATACAAAAAGATGCAATGAATCAATGAATGAATCGTCGTGGATGATAAAAAAAACGGATGAAGCAAACTCAAAGGAAGATCTAGCTAGGGAAAAATAACTTTTTATATGGGCAAGAACAGGAGTTCCCGAGAGGACTCATACTACTCATCATCATCATCAACAGCAGCAACACATCGCATCTGACCCAATACTTTTCTCACTTCTGAGCAAGAAGGAGTTGTCGAGCTACATAGATTATTGCTCGCATGCATGTACCCCATTATTCCCATTTCCCATAATATCCTATCTTTCTTCGACTTGCTAAAGTTTGTTGAGTTTTGGTCATTGTTCCTTTTCATTGCATGCCACACGACGGCACAGGACTAAAAGTTCTAATAAAAAATAAGTTAATATGCATTTTTAATAATAATTATAAAGTCCAAAGAAATTTTGCTTTACTTGTAGATTGCCGATGATTTAATTTAAACCTGATGATATAATCTTAAATCTTATATTAGAATTAAATCGATTTTGCTTGGTTTTGTATGCACTTTTATCGAAAGTTACGAGAAGAATGTATTCAACGAAAAACATTTAAAAAAAATATTTAACAACATCCAATCCAATTCGAATCAATCCATTCATTTTCCCAATAAAATATACTTCCAGTTAGTAAATAGAACGAAAGAACAAAAATGTTTACTTTATCTTTCTAAATACCAGTTTGGATTTAAATAGACCAATACTTGGGAAATTTTTGAGCATTAGCATTATATACCTAATTTGGAATTAGGTTTAATACTAAGTAAGCTACTTTCCCAAAGCGTAGAATCCTCAGATGTCATATTTATCTCATAATTCCCCAACACATAATTATTGTAGTAAAAGGAAACCCCAAAAATATTATTCTCTAGCTCTGATTTGAACTGCGTCTCAATAAAAAACCACAGACTTATTTTGGTTTTATCCCGACTATATTTTTTTCATTTTTTTTGTTAGAGAAGTAAAAAGCTATTTCCCCCCAGTGGACTTTAGGTAGTTCACTTGTCATCATGTGGTGAAAGATTTCTACTCTTTTCCGTGTGGAAAGTTGAGTTGTTTGTATGTGTTGTGTTATGTCGTGAGATTTGCATGAATGAAAATGCTGCTTTAGGTAGTTTACCTTAAGTGTTCTCCAACACTGGTTATGATATTCGTCCTCCATTTCCTCCACCCAGTGTTAGTACACATAATGTGGCATGGCAGAGTCAAGTCATGTATGCGTACCGCTTGCTTCTTATGGATGTCCAGATGTATGCGGAGAAATGTTATTTGCTTGCGGATATAGCAAAAAGCAGAGAGAAAGTTTGGGAAACGGGGAATCCCATGAGCTACTACGACGTAAAATCTGAAACTCTGTCCTCGTTCTTTGCATAGCATTAGCTTAGTTTTTAAAATCATCCTTGTTTGTTTGTACTCGTTGTCCTGTCTTCTAGTCCATGGTCCATGGGCTTCTGGGTGGTTAGGTACTCGAGAAAAAGGTAAACCACGAAATAATTTGTTTTATTGCTTAATGCGACATGGTGAGGGGAAACGTTTTTCTGCAATGAAGCATTTTGGCCTCGGTGTACTCTCATTCCTTGTCACCTCTCCCACATCACCAGAAACCAGCGAGTAAAGACCAATTTGTAGAGAAGAAATTTCTGGTTTGTTTTTTGGGAAACTTTCACCAGAACTGCCTTTTTAAACCCCGGTGTATTCTCATTCCTTGTCACCTCTCCCACATCACCAGAAACCAGCGAGTAAAGACCAATTTGTAGAGAAGAAATTTCTGGTTTGTTTTTTGGGAAACTTTCACCAGAACTGCCTTTTTAATAGAATAGTATAGTGTTAAAGTGAAAGATAATTGGTTTTAGAAAGTACATCCTATAAATTATACTATGAAGATTAATTTTCACCATTTCAGGAACCATGCTCAGTTCTACGAACGCAATAAATTCATGCGATATTGATACAACCGATCAACTTTTCAAACAACTTTCCATTTCATTTGATAATAAATTTTCAAGACACAGAAATGCCTCCTCGAGACCAAAGCTGAAAAGACTTTTGAAAATTAAATATTCCTCTAGTTTTAACAATACATCTGCCTTTTGCTCTCGGTGTAAACGGGAAGCATTTATCGGCACAAAACATGACCACACTACGCCAGAAAAGGAAGTCCAGGTTGAGAAGGAGAGTTTGCTGCAGTTAAAGAAGAAAGTAATTTTCTCCGCTTTCTCCTACAATGAGGAAAAGAAGGATAGGAGCGTAAAAAAACTTGACCAGTCCATCGAGTCTCCTGGTCAAGATCAAGAGGATGTACAGTTCGGAGATCAAACAGTATCAGAACCGGAACCCACTCCATCATTTCAGTCAGTATTTTTTGCACAACGACCTTCAATCATCGGAAACAACGAATTCTGGCTACCTCACTATTCGTCGCCGCCAGAGGCAAACGGAGAAGCAAGATCTTCAGATTTAGCAGAAGAATTACCAGAATCAACTCCTGCGCAAGAGAACCTTGCAAAGGATGAGGCTTACTCAGGCAGTTCAAATGAAGTATTAAATGCTCAGTTTCATGTGGATGGGCTGACTAAATATTTTGAAAGCATCTTCCATGCAACGGCCAGGCAGGGAATGAAAGTACTGAAGGTAAATATGCTTTAAGCTTTGATTTGATACTAAACAATACATATATTGACATTATGATAGCTTGAAGCCATCTTCCAATCAAATTGAAAATGGATAGGTTGTGGAGCTCATCGATGGATCACTAGGTGCTCTAACAGATGAGCACTTCTTTCATTGTCGACCAGATAGTGGTTCATATCGGATGTTGGATGTTATCGCACTGAAGGACGTCAACCGAATTCTGGTTAGCATTCAAGCATGACAATAATTCATATTAAATGCAAAAGACTAGACCCATACAAATTCATTCGAATTCGTTTTCAAGGTGAATGATGACTGCATGATACTGGTACTCGAGATTGATCGGCAATCCACCTTGAATGAACATAAGGAGTTCGTACCTGGATACTCTGAGAAGACTGAATCCCTTGTCAGCCTAATGGTTTACGCACTTTCCCGTATTAAGAACTTTCTCCCAGACGTCACTAGATTGCCAACTCATTTACTTCCAACTTGCACAAATATTGCGTCATGGCTAGACCAGCAAAACGAAGGTGTTGTCTATGCCGGAATAGTAACTGCGGAAAACATTTCATACCTGGATCACGAACTTTTGGATGAAAATTTCATGATGAAAACTGGTAGAAACGAACAGTTTCATCCTGTTCGAATTATGTTGAGGTAGGAGATAATCTTCATCCTCACAAGTTTTCTTGAACCCACTCCACATGCTTGATTATACTTTCACTTCATTATTGTGATCTTTAAGGGCTGGGTACATTATGTCAGTATGCAATGGAGGATGTGAATCCAGCAGCTGCAAATATAACCTATCTGCAGAACTGAAAAATGAAATCACTAGAATCAAAAGAGAAAGCCATCCTTGGCCAAATAGCTTTCGTATCTCGACTGAAAGCGAGGATTTCTTGCTATCCAGCTCCAGCATGGCGAGTGTTAATGATCTCCTGGAAAAGATTTACTTCATACTCGAATGCAAAAATGAAGTACGGAAAATATTTATTTAAAATATAAATACATGTTTGATTGTTGATAAGAATACCTATAAAATACTCTGCTTTTGCCAGTGAATAAAAATTAATTTGACTTATGATAGGGTGCTCATATTAATTTGTAATTTTCAGAACTCGTTGAAACAACACGCACTAGTTTTTGTGACACAATTTTTCCTACAGCTCTTTTCCATGAGACAAGGCAAGGAATATTTGTGTGGATTTCCTCTACTTAACTTAGATATCAAGGGTAATCATGCCGATAGTATTTGCACAATAGTAAGTATTCCCTAAAACAACTGTATTCAAAGTATAAATGATATCCTATCAGAAACTGAATATTTGCACTTTTTCTCGATTGCTTTAATAGGATTCAGAAGGATTTGAAGCAGAAGACACTGACATGCTACCTATGCAAAATCGGTGGAAGTTGGAGTTTTTGAGTTTGGATGAAAAAATGAAATTTATGGCTGCGACTTCGAAACGTTTAGTCTGATTGAATGAAATAGATTATTTCTATTATCACCACTACGCTATTTTTTAGTAAATTGACAACGATTTGACTGTGGCATTGGACTTGAAATTCTGAGTTATCTCGATGTGCATTATGGCTTATGTAATGAAATGAAAGTTAGCATTAGCTCCTTCAATATTTAGATAAGATTAACTCGTCATAGTCAAGAGCTAATTCTCGGCAAGTGTTAGTATTATTAGACCGTTTTTTACCACGCACGCACCCTAGTCCTAGTCGCAATAAGCAACTTGCGCCTCGATGTAACATTATAAAGATTAAAGTTGGTCAAGCAAAATGCAACTTGAACGGTTTGCCTTGAACATTTTCTACTTTAATTTAAAGTTTAAAAAATTGAAAAGAAACTTGTGAATTTTGGATAATGGTAAAAGTGCTACATTAAATCAATATTACAGCATGAATTTTGTTAAGCTAACCTTAAAATATCAAACTTTAGAGTTTATTATTGGTCGATGTCATTTTTTCTAATTTCACATTGTTTCTAAATAAAAGCGACTCCAATGTAAAAGACAATGAATGTTTAATGTTTAGCAATAAACATGTCTGATTAGAAAATCTACAAAAGCTATGTTACGTACTTCATTTTCACTTATGTGGATGATCTATGATTTCCTTGGAATTCATTCTTCAGATGTCTCTCCACATATCGATCAACATTTACATCTGGGTACTTTTCCTTCAAAGCCTCAATGTCGAGGTCGGGAAACTTTTGAAGGAGTTGAATAACTTCATATTGATGGCGTCTAAAATTAATTTGATTCACATTATATATTATAGTCACTAGCAAAAATTTTTTCCTAAAACGAACTAATACCAATAAGACATATGTACCTTAATATCTTTCTAGCCTCTCGGCGTTGCTTTTCCTTCCATCGAATAAGAAACCAACTTTTTTCACCGTCGTCCGATTTTGGTTCATCTCGTCTCTTTTCTAAGTATGTCTTATTTTCATCTCTCGGGATCGTGTATTCATCATATTGGCGGTACTCTTGAAGCCCTAGAAAATTTTCTTCTTCACCTCCCGGCCTTTCACCGCTTTCTCCAGTTTCGAGTAGATGATAAGCTTTATTTCTTTCGCGAACAACAGTCTCGATATTTTTCATACTCTCCTCAACCTTAAAAAATACATAGTAAAAATAACTTTAATGCAACAAATCTTGACTTATAAGATTGAGACTGACTTGACTTAAAACTGATTTGATAAGATTGAGATAAAGATGCTAATACATAATTGCATTGACTAGTGTGGAGGCTCATGGGTACCCCAGTCTTGTACAAGTTGAAATAATCATGTATTCCTAAAGAAGGATTCCTCTGTTTGGAGAGTGCCACAGAAAAACTCCTTATCGATGGGAGGAACGTAAAACCGGTGAACAACTTTCTGTACATCTTGAAGTGAAGGGATTAGATTATTAGCCTCGTTCTCACTTTCAACTACAATCAGAAAAACGAAAACAGTATTTAATTATGAAGGTTGAGGAGAGGCTAACTGAATGCTGCTGCTAACGCAGCTCAATAATTGATAATTCACAATCAATGCCAACGAACTTAAATGCAATACATAATATTATTGAATGACCTCGTGCGACTTGGACAAGTGGACAATTTTAAAAAGTATGAATGCGCCTCTCACCTTTCACGATGTAACTTATAAGCTGTAATCGTTACTTCTCATTTAGCTGTAATCGTTAACTAAATGAACCTCGGGCCACGGTTTAATATTGAACACTTCAACTAATTAGCTACTAACTACAATTCACTTTGTTTCATGCATTCCTGAATCGAGTTGAATTGACCGTGCATGCATGTGGGATTGCTTAGAAGACTTGCAGTTGCAGTCAGCAGAGACTCTGCCAGAGAGCATGAAAAAGTATGAACACAGCTGAAGTTTGTTTTGCCTGAAAAAGTCCGCTAACTATGAATTCACAAAATAAACCAAAATACTGAATCCATTTACGTTTACATTTAGTAAGTACAAAGCAAAAACCAGCGATGATAGAGGCGATCCGATGATAGTTTCTTTTAAAAATTTTCCGTTCTATTAACCACCTTGACATTTATTGGTTTTCGAAATTGGAGAAACAAATTAAGTGGTTAAGTTTAAGTGCTAAGATCTCTGAACACTGATTGACTCATCATCGTGTGTCTGAATAAATACTATAGCATAGACGTTAATTAAGTGACAGGTGAAAGAAACATTCAAATACCTCCGTTAAATTTTATAATTGAATTATCTGGGAGCTGCACAAAATTTTGCTTTCACGATGTTCTCTTTTAAAATAAATAAGAAATCCGGTTCAGCCACAAATCCGGTACAAAAGAGTTCCCAGCAACTGCCAAAATCGAAAAAGGCGTTTAATGATGATGACGATGCGGAGGAAGACGAGCCAGACTTCATCGATGGGCTGGATGGAAACAAGATTGTGTCGTAAGTCCTTAGTTCTCATTTGCGGGCCTTTGGCTTTTTCCGGATATCTCGAATTTTGTAATTTATGAATAAAAAATGCTTATTTCAGGAAAAAGAAAGCGAAGAAGGTCGAAAAGAAGGAGCTCGTCATACCTTTGATTTCAAAGAATGAATGGAGGATAGACAAAAATGCTGCTGAAAAACGGAAAGATAAGGAAAACTCGTTGGGAGAAACAAACAATGAATCTGAAGGTGAAGGTAAAAGCCAGCTACAGAATGTTAGTGAAGAAGATTCGTTGAAGCAGCAAGCGATTAAGGAGCTCTTGGAAGGCCAATCATCGAAGGAGTCTGATAAAGATAAAAATCGCTCTATACCTATTCTGTTTCAAAATCGTGTGCCTGATGGTTATGAGGAGGAGGATAACATGGACGTATCTCTTCGACCCGATCAGGTAATACCCTTATAACTTCTACAATCCCTTTTATAATAAATTGGATATATGTTTTTTCGTTGATTTATTATATGATCAATTACCATTTCCTTGATTGTTTCAGTCCACTCTTGACGATTACGACAGAATACCTATTGAAGATTTTGGTTTAGCAATGCTTCGTGGGATGGGCTGGAAAGAAACCGAGGGAATCGGCTTAAAAAATAAAAAGTAAGGAAAAATTGCCAACAATTTCGAAAAAGAATTCTGATCCGACCAAATGGTCTTTTGTGAGTTAATTTTCCAATAATTTTTTTTAGGGTGGTCAATATGGCTGAACCTAAACTGAGACCTAAAGGAATGGGACTAGGAGCTGAAGCTGCCCATATGAATATGGCTCCGGCAAATGTCTCTCACGGTAAAGAAGAAAAAGAGGATCTATCACTCAAAATTGGAGGCTATGGAAAGATTACAAAAGAAGGCAGTAAAAAGGGATACTACGGTCAGGTAATCCATATTTGTGATGAATAATGCTTCTTTGGGAAGTAAAATGTAAACCAACATCCATTTTGCACATCATATTTTATTTCCAGATCGAATCATTTGACGAAGACAACAATCGGGTAATCCTGAGGCTGGCTATTAGTGGTAAAATGGAAGCTGTGTCGAAGTTCAGTATCGAAGTTGTCTCTGCAGAGGAGTACAAAAAGAGCTCAAAAGTCATTAGTAAGTCAATGATACATAAAATAGATTCCTTTCCTTTTCTGGTAATAAGCGTTTTGATGGGAAAAGTTTTAAGTTGTAACTTAACGATTTTTAACATTTCCAGACCGAGAGAAATATGAGGAGTTTAAAAGTAAGCAGGAGAGTAAACAAAACAACAACGGTGATGATCGCGAATACAGAGAAAGCAATGGTACACGGCAGAGTAGGAGTGAAAGTGAGGATGATGAACCGAGGAACTCAAGAAGCCGGAGTAGAAGAGACAATAGAGATGCTGATTATGATAACTTGAGGGATTCAAGGAGCCGGTCCAGGAGGGATGATAGGGACAGGGATGATGATTATGATGTAGAACCAAGAGACTCCAGGAATCGATCAGGGAGAGAAGATAGGAAGGATAATTACTATGAAGAACCGAGAGACTCTAGGAATCGGTCAAGGAAGGAAGAAAGGAATCATGATTACGATGAAGAACCGAGGGACTCAAAGAACCGAACAAGAAGGGATGATAGAGAGGACGACAACCGTAGTAGTAAGAAGGAACGAAAGTCAAGTCGGAAAGATCGGGATAGAAGCAGAGACAGAAATGACGATAAATATGATAGGCACAGTTCGCGAAAGTACGACGATAAACGACATTATGATGATAATCGTAGCAGCAAGCACAGGCATGATGATTATGAGAATTCAAGTAAATACGATGATAGAGATAAAAGCGATTACCGCCATAAGAGTAAGAAAGATCGCGATTATGATCGCAGATAAATTATATTTATTTTTGCACTTCAAGTTTTTTTGCGTAAGCAAGTAATGTTAATAGTAGATAGTTAAGTTGATTCAAAACATGCCGAAAAAGAACTATATTTTATGATTATGGGCAATAAAAGATAAATTGGTCCTATTTTGAGGATAACAAATCAAACAACTCCATGCATTCCCTAATCATGCATTCGTTACTAATTATGCTCTATGATTTTCTTTTTGTGATCTGCATGGAATATGCGCATCTCTCTTACCCATCTTATTCAAAAGTCAATTGTTCGATGGACATTGGACGAATTGTCTCAAGAGAGAGGTTGCTGCTAGGCTATGCTGGCTCGGCTTAGCCATAAAAGAACGGCATGAATATGAATGAGAGAAGAAAGGCAAAGCCATAAAGAAGTGTAGTATGCATAATATTTTGGTTGACCATGTTATGTTTATGTTCATACGGCACAATGCAATGCAATCTTTCTCACCATTTGTCAAAGTCAAAATCCAGTCGCAAATGTAGCAAGCGAATAAAAACATATTGGACATCGACATATATCACATCATCGGGAATATCAGGATGGGAGTGCTTTGCCTTTTGGCATACATATTATAAAACAGTGGAACACAAAATTGATGAATGATTTGGTTATCTATCATCATTGTTTCCAAACATTATTCCAACTTCTGGACCCATGTGCGCGTAAAGAAACAAAACGACGTTTCATGCCCTGTATAAATCAAGAACAAGTCATTAAATATTTACTCAATTCCATCATTTTGAATTTGAATCCATTCACGGTAAAGTAAGTTATTTTATTTTCTCAAACATTTAAATAAGCTATGAAATTCATAGATTTTTACTAATGATGAAATTCTAAAATAACAAGTGTAGATTTTGTTTTTCCATTTTTG
The DNA here is from genome assembly GCA_027744415.1 of Seira ritae. Classification (NCBI taxonomy): domain Eukaryota; kingdom Metazoa; phylum Arthropoda; class Collembola; order Entomobryomorpha; family Entomobryidae; genus Seira; species Seira ritae. Next base: position 9,742 of record JAHZNI010000552.1, read on the forward strand.
TTCAAGAAGGGGACAATTTTGATTTACATTTTTCTGTGTGGCTTTTTTTCAGATTGGTTTACGAGTTTTTTGATTGATGCATTGTTAGACGATTTGACGCCTGAAGAAGTGGAGCCTTGGAACTTGAGAACTGTGAAAACTTATGATGGCAGAAGGGGATTTACGTACTACTGGTACTGATTTTGAAATATTAGTGTTATAATACACATTAACATGTATGATAAAATATGTATTAATTTGTTTAATGTAAATTATTTAATGTTTCTTCATAGATTTATACTCGTGCAAATTCAATCTTATTTCGTCTTCATGAACTTCTTCCATCGTGGTACTATGACCTAACTTGCTTCCAATCTTTATCAGTTTCGATGGAATAACAGAGCAGAGGTAGAGTACTTCTTTAATGTATTTTCTGAAGTTTTTCTTGTTTGCTAACTGGGGTATAGTTTAAAGAATTTTTGCTTTTATTGTAGCAATTGCATTAGGATAAGGGCAATTTTGACTGCTAATTGTAATCACAGTAAATACTCCCGCGAGGCTTCCTTTATCAAGTTTGTTGACTTCAAAATGAGGATGCATTCATATGGTAAATTCAGCCCTAATTTAATCATAGGAGCTCTTCTAGTCTTCTCAGTGATAGTATTATACAACTACTGGAGCATATCTGCTTTAAATCACGATCTTACCTTGAAAATTCATTCCTTGGAGCAACAAATAATTTCTTTGTAAGGGAAATTTTAAAAGGCCCATTAAAGTTCTCATCAGGAATTTGATTTTTAAAAACTGTCTTCAATGCTTGTATTAAAGGTCTAAAACAAACGATGCTCTTCAGTCTAATTTGGAGAAAGTTGAAGAAATCCGGGAAAAGGTAGAAGTTAATTTACAGAAGGAGCAAATAAGTGAGCAGCAAGCCAAGGAATCAATCAAGTCTTTGAAAAGTGACCTCGAAATAGCTAGACAGGAGACTCAGAACTACAAAGAAGATAATGTATTAGTTTACTCATTATTGTTTTTTTAATTCGCATTATATTTCCCTGATCTGGCTTTGTTTCAATACAATACATTTTTGTTTGAAACATAGAATGCAGCTAACTCCAAACTGGCAAAGAAAGACAAAGAAATCTCTAACTTTAAGGAAAAGATAGTTTCGCTTCAGGCACAGATTGTGGAGAAAGACAACAAAATTGGCAGAATCGAGAGAGACCGTGATGAGTGCAGAAAGTCCCTCGCAAAATCTCCATCGACTGCGAAATCTACATCGGCGAAACCTTCAGCAGGCGGTGGCCCTGTAAATAAACCTGGCACAATTGATGACCAGCCCGTTTTATTGGCTGACCCAGCCGGTGAGTAAAAACTAAACATACCTTATTATTCCCACACAATTCACTAGTACTTTACAAAACGCTGAAATCTTTTTTTAGTGTAAATAGTAAAAAAATAATTATAAGCGCACCCGCAATTATTCCTATTAATAAGTTATGAAGTGCAGAAATTATGAAAGCTTATGGGTTCGCAGTTCCATATCCTAGTGGATGGATGAGCGAAGGGTTTCTTTCCCAGCGGAATAAACCCCAAGTGATGATCTCTCTTGATGGTGACAGGGGTATTCAGCGCCATAATTCGCCTGTTATAATTTTAGACCCTCCTAATTTACCTCGAGCTAAACCCCGATTTTCAGTTGTGGATCCTCCTAAGTCTAGTTGATTTTTTGGAAACAATCATGAGCTCCGATTTAATTCCTACTAATATTTGGAAACAATATTTTAAGTTTAATTCTGCATTTATTTTCCTTCACCGTTCCTTTCTATGTATGGATGTTCTCTCTCGTGCGTTGTAAAACAGATTGTTTTTTCGAATATATGCCATGCCTCGATAAACGTTTTTAATCCATGCATTTCAATTGTTTGACAATGCAACTTATAAAAAAATTTATTTTTACTGAAGTTTTCACGTTTTTATTGTTTGACTTGTTGCCTTTTTGTTAAGATATTTAAAAGACTGTTTGCGTGTACTATTTAAAGGTTGTAATAAACTAGAAAGAAACATGCGATTTTACTTGAAATGTGTGTATCCTTTCCCGTTTTTCCTTTTCCATTAGCAATTTGTGCATGTTTAAAAGCTAAAACTTTATGCGCATCTCATTTTTTTGAGTCCACAGAAAGAGAAATGAAGCCACCTGAAGGCGCACCTTCTCCCCCTGGCTTAGCATCTGGCAAACTTAATGAACAACCACCAAATATGGGTTCTGGTGAAATAGGCGTTGGAGTGCTACCCATTCCTGGGCAACAGCAGCAGCAGCAACCATTATCCCAACAAGGAAACTTGGATGCTCAGGAAGATGATGGAGATAGGCCTATAAAAGACGAACTTATCCAGCAAGACGACCAATCTCCTGATGGCGATTTGCCACCAAAAGAGGGTAGAGATAATGCTGGGGTAGGTCCAGCCCCGGTCGTACTTAAAGAGCCTGGACATCAAAAGTCCAATCCCGGCAGTGCACAGCAGGAAGAAAGAGAAGCAGCACATTTAAGAGTGCCAATGCAGGATAACAACTTTGACACGAATAATAATCTTTAGTTTTTAATATGTTATGCAATTTTTATTACAGGTTAAATAGAATTAAATTATACATTATGCATGATATTAAAGATTTAAGTGTTGTGAAGATTTTTAAGTGATCCCATCATTATTCCTTTTAATAATAATAAAACTGTGGAATATATTAGGTGCAATAATATGTAGCTTCTGAGAAAGCTGTCTCACAATTAGAAAACTGATTGTGGGGGGTTGTTTTCGTCATAGGTTAGATTTTGTACTAACAAGTTGATTATTTTGTTGCCAAATTAAGTGTAGACCTATTTGTATCTCGTACTCAGTAATATTTTAATGTGATTTTGTTAAACCAAAATATATTTGCCGTGAAGAAAGGCATCCATTCTGTACTTCTTTTAATACAGCTTTTCAGTATGAGATTTTTTACCAAGTCCGTCCACCGTCCCCTCATTTATAATGTCATGTCATACAAAAAATGCCAAGAACTTACCATTTTTAACTACACGAATAAATACTTATTTACGAGAAAAATAGGGACACAGGAATGTCCTGATCTCCCACCCCCGTTTTTTACTCATCATAAAACAATTCCCGTAAATCCTTCCCGACATTGTGGACGTGGTTGTATTTTTTCTTCTCATTCATTTTAACCCACAATGAAGCACATTCTTGGTTTGCTACAACTCCTACATGTTTTTACAATTAGCTTAGCTGATAAATGATAAAACAATTCATATTTCATTTCAGCTTCAAAAAATTCATTCATAAACTCTGTCGCTGTTTGATAGGGACTGTGGGAAATGTATGACCTGTGTTGCGTGATTAGTGCGAAATTCTGTTGCTAGCTTAAGCTTTAATCTGCTGCCGTATTTTACCGTTACATATTACTGTCTAGAAGATCAAGTTGGGAAATGCATAAAAATGTAATTGCTGCAATAATATGCAAGCTTCAGAAAACAGAATTTCTAGTGTGGGCATTAATGACGAGAATAGCCAGTCAGGGAAGGAAAAGGCAAAACTCGGCTTTGTTTCGGCGGAAGTTACCCATTCCATTCAACGACTGTTATGCATACATACATCATCCTTCGAATGCATGAAAGTTTTTTTTCGCACACCAGACTCAGACAGACAATTTAAATTAAGTCGCTTGTGTATGCATGAATGCCGTTTTTAATGAGGAGTGGAATTATCATCTCCTGTGCAATGGTAATACATAATAGTAATATGCTATTATGTATTACATGCCTCATGGTTTGGAAGATATTATTCATTATCTGTCTCTCGATAAACTTGAAGCAACCATCTAACTGGTTTACACACGATAGCAGATATAAAGTCATAAACCTAAAAACATTTAAAAGCTCGGTTTGTAACTTAATTTTGAATAAGAAACGAACTTTATGGGATTGTCGGACAGAGGGTAAAGATACATATTCGGATTGACAGACATGAAAAATTGCGAGTTCTTTTGCAGGAAATTTTTATGTAATAATGAAATGTCGTGATAAATGATTGCATTTTTATTCTACCGTCCATTTATTTTGCTACAAACATATGAACCTAAGCCCCCTAAGCCTACCATCTATACATAATTATACTTATGTGTTGTGTTTCTTTCTATAATAAACAGATTTATCACATCTTTTGTATAATATAAGTATGTAACCTGTATTTAACAATGCTGGGATTGGAAATGACTTAAATACAAAAAAATGACATTAATTTACCTATTAGTTATTTAACGCCTAATAAGTCCTGACTCCGCTATTAAGTAAAGTTTTGCCATAAACATACAAATTTCAGTCACAAGTTATGATTGCTACACAACTTTCTGTTTCCCCTTTTCTCTACAACGTCACATTAAAGACAATTGGATGTTGATGGCAAACGTCTTTGATGTTGCTTTCAATCCAAACCTGGTACCGACTGAGTTAATGATGCTAATCCATGTAATTTTGATTCACACCATAGCATTGATTTTATGTACAAATTAATTGAATAGAGAGTTCTCATTCGGCGTGAGGAAACAGGAAAATTAAGAAAAACTTTTTAAATGTTATCCCCAGGATGGGATCTAGTAGATCAACGAAAAAGCAAGCGAGCGTTTTCATATAATACACATAGATGCATTGTTTAATCTCCCAGCAATTTCATATTATCACGTAAAGGAATCTGGCTGAGGAAATGAAACATGCGAAAAAACAAGAAACGCGAATTTATTCCACGTATGCATTTAAAAGCCCAAAAGTAAAAGAGTTTTCATCGATTTTCCCACCAAAGGGCAAAAATGAAGGAAAGAAGGTTCACACAGTCTGAAAATCGAGTTTAGATAATCTTTTCTTTAAAAATAGTTTGTTCCATGCAAAATAATATGCAGAAGAGACGTGGTCAGGCAGCAGCCTCATTGTTCTATGCGTATGGATGGAGGTATTCATCATATACATACATATATCATCCAGTCTTCATGAGAACCCAGTCTAGTTTTCTTGAATAAGATGCATAATGTTTAAATGTTTACAATTTTCTGGTACTGCTTTGAATTCAATGGAGATGGTAAAAACATTGTTTTACTATTAAATCATCTAGTTAGGTTATTTTTATTTAAAGGAATTTCATCCCTTCCTGCAAATGTGAATGACAACCGGCAATGTTAAAACCGGCAACGGCAAACATGCCTATACACATTTTGAGTGTTTTTAAAATTGTATTTTTCTCATGACTTACAACACACAAACCGTATGAATTCATCCTATTTAGACTCTAGACGTGTTCCAATTTTTATAGTGCATGATGCGTGATCAATTGGCTATTTCGCATTATTTTTGTCGTGGATTTTCCATCAAAGTTTTTGGGCACATTCATGCGGCACGTGCTTATACACTGACTCCTTCCACCGTATTACGGCATATTGCATTGCATTGCATGAACATCTGCATAATATTATTTTATTATAAACACAAATTTTAAATTGTCTTTAAGTAACTTACATTCACATCCTTCGATTCTATTCTATTGCTTC
>JAHZNI010000553.1:0-10610 GCA_027744415.1 Seira ritae
GAAAAAAAAGAGTTGAAGTTGAACAGTTGAAGCCACAAAAGAGAACGTTTTCACTTCTATTTTTTTGTATTTCTCTGTCGAATATTTTGTGTGTGTGTTTGTGTTCCGATCCGATCGAAAGCATCGGATAGATTCGGTAAAGTCTCGCTGCATTTTTTACTCTCCAGCAATCACATCCACCATCATCATCAGAAAAAAATATAATGCCCTTTGCATTGAGATATATCCATAAAAAAAGAGGAATCCATTTTTTTTTATCAAATCAAGCAAATGCAAATGGACCAGTTGAGTGAGCATACCCATAACAATAAAACCTTCGATCGAAAAAAATAGTGGCGGAGTTTCCTTCGCTGCTCTACACTCCAAACTCCAAGCCAAAGGCAGGCACAGAGCTGTGCTTCGTTGTGCTGTGCTTGCTGGCGCTCTATTTTCTTCCTTTCTCTCTTACCGATCGAGAAAATAAAATCAGTGGAAAGGGAAGGAATAACCGATCCTTTTTCCATGAAAAAAATAAGGAGGGTTAGCAGTTGCAGTGCTGGAGTTGGAGGTTGGAGTGTAGAGAAAATAAAGATTTAGTACATAAATATAAAAAAAAGTTGCTGATGATGATCATGATCATGATGATGGTCGTTTATAGTTCAACAGATTCGTGAAGGCGTGTTCGTTCCTTCAGAAGAATCTATCGGAATGTCCAGAAGGCACAAACAACGCTCTATTTTCTTCCTTTCTCTCTTACCGATCGAGAAAATAAAATCAGTGGAAAGGGAAGGAATAACCGATCCTTTTTCAATGAAAAAAATATGGAGGGTTAGAAGTTGCAGTACTGGAGTTGGAGGTTGGAGTTGGAGTGTAGAGAAAATAAAGATTTAGTACATAAATATAAAAAAAGTTGCTGATGATGATCATGATCATGATGATGGTCCTTTATAGTTCAACAGATTCGTGAAGGCGTGTTCGTTCCTTCAGAAGAATCTATCAGAATGTCCAGAAGGCACAAATATAAGGTGCGAAAATTTTTTCTTAACATACTCTGCCTGGTACTGCAGGCAAAGCCGCTTTCTCACTCGCATTAGCATTATCGAGCGTTGCGAGAACATCTCAATATCATGAATTCTTAAAATCATTTTCACGCCTTCCTTTCGTCGACTTCAAACTTCAAAGATCGACTTGTCCAGAAAGAGAGAGAGAAATGTTCAGATTGAAAAGTTTAACATTCACATATTCACACTACATATTCGATACGATACGCTTGAGAAAAAAGGTAAATCTAGATCTGCCTTCTGGAATGCAACAGCAACAGAGCAACATGCTCAGAGCCAAAAACAGCTTATCTGACAAGGTGGAAAAAACAAAAATAAAAACTTACTTTCCAAGAGAAATGAACGAAGAAGACAAGAAAGCCAAAGGGAAAATATTTCCATTGAAAAATTAAACTATTTTTTTGGTTCGGGATTCGGTCACAGAAATATTTATGCAATTTCATTACGTAACTGCAACTTGTAACTACAAAACAAATTCACACACTAAGAACTAAAACTGCAAGGAAAAAGAAAACCAAAACCACACGCATTTTTTATAATGTGATGATGATAGCCCCCGTGAATGTTGACAAGAGGCTACCACACACACTCACACTCTTCTTCGCAGAGATAGCACAACAATTCATTCACCTACTCGTCATCCTCTTTTGTCTACAAAAAAACTGCACTTGTTCAAACTCAACTTGCATCTCTCATGATGACTTTTGATTACTCCACGCTCTTGTTGGTCAAGTGCTCTGCTCATCACCATCATCATCAACATCATCATATGACTTTTGATTTGATAGTGAGCACATGCATACATATCTCCACACTGAGTCCACGGCATGTCCCAGAGCGACCACAATGACCAGACAATCTCATTACAAGCTTGTGTAAACTAGCTATATCACAGGTAAAAATGCTCAGCCTCCTGCAAGGAATTACTTGTTGTGTTTTTTTCCTACTTCTTATTTCTTCACTGATGTCGAATGTCCATGTGATGTGTCATTTTCTTAACAAGAAAGAGGAGAAAAAACTTTTATAAGATAAGGATAACAACGTCTTGCACACCTTCTGCCATGCCACTGAGTGATCACATCACCATGATCACTGATCACCTCTCCAGAAAAAAAACATCAAACTCCAGCTCCAGCTCTCCGGTGATAATTTAGCGGAGAAGGATAATAAACTGGAGCAGGAAAAAAAGAGAAACTTGTCCGAGATGAGATTTACAATTAAAGAGGGAGCAGAGAACAGGGACAATATATATTTTTCTTTGTCAACTTTCATCATTTACAATACTAATACTAGATACAGTTCGTAAATGTGATCAGGTTTCCTCTTTGCCCTTTCTTGATCAAGCATTTTATTCATTTTTTCTCTCTCTCTCTGGCTCTGTAGAATGTAGAATGTAGAAGCTGCTGCTGCTACTTCTAGAACGACAAAGAGCTCTGAGTTTGAGTTGTGACTGTGAAAATAAATATCTCCAGATGTGGTAACCAGATATACTTTACAGAGGATCACACAGTATCAAACACAACTCTCGTCATCATGAATGATGAAGATGAAGTGAAAAAAAGGAGGGAGGCTAGCAAACGTTTCTTCTCTTTTACATGGGAGCAAACAACAACATTTACGATTTACACCAGTTTCACGAATGCCATTGCCATCGCCATCCCATATAATATACCACACTCATTTATTTAGGAGCAAGAGCAAGATTTAACAAGCACACGTTTTTAAAAAATACCCATGTTATAAGCATGTATGTATCGTTATATTATCCAGCGAGTGCTTATCCAGAATAAAAAAAATGTTTATAAAAAGGAACGACACGACATACAACGACGATGATGATGATGATGGTGATCATCATCATCATTACAATTGCACAGTTTAAGAATTAAGTCTAATAAATGGGCGATGTGTGGCTGTTGTTACATGTTAAATTCGTTCCTCTTTGCAATGCATCTTCCTCTCTCTCTCTCTGACTCACACAGTTTGATGAATAGAGTGTGTGGAATGAGGTAAAAAACCGGTCCGAGAAGTAAGTAAGTACATACAATCATTCTTTTTTTGGGCGAAAAAAGTCCAGTCCAGTAAAAAGTACAGAAGAAAAATATAATCTCCTCATGTTCATACTCCTCCACTACCTACACACTTTCAGAGAGAGAGGTTTCTAATCAGCGATAGTGAGGACCGGACCGGACCTAAAGAAGAAGTAGACAGCTATCATCATATATAAAAATGTGAATAAATACCTCGGCATCTTCTCTCTCTTAACTCACGAGTGTGATTATAAGTAGACAGGCTGGCAGTCCTTCATTATTATCTTAGCGGTATATCGGGAGAGGAGAAGAGAAAAGGAAAATTCCTTCGAGTCAAACTTGGTTTGTTAGCTGAAAAGGAATTGTATCTTTTAATATGTTTTCGTGTAAAATAAAATATTTCCTTTTGATCGCTAATGTTCTTTTGCATATGATTAGTGGTGTATCTACCTATATACTCCTCTTAATCATGATAGGATGATGAGGATGTTTGTTGATGAGAAGGAATTCCATTTTCACACCTTTTGCAGCTACTATTTTATCTATTGCACCTTGCAAGTTGCGAAAAAAATAATTAACTAGTACATATGTACATATAATTCAAGTTTGATTAAATCTCATCAGAAAAAACTTGAATATAATGATGGTGAAAGAAGAAGCGGTTCAACAAAACAGTTTTCAAAAGTGAGCCGGATTCCATTTTGCTTATCATCTCAGAAATTACAAGGGGCATAATGAGCACCAAATCAGGAGTGTTTTGTAGATCCTGAATAATTCAAATTGTACCACTAGAGGAATTAGCCAAATATTTTTTTTTGCTTTGAGCTAATATACCTACACCTACTCATAAAGATGCATTGTAGTAGTCTTTCACTTGGAAAAAAATTACACTTGCCATAATCTATGTATGTAGTAGTTATGGTAGTATGTAATGCTAATGCTACCAAATACCTCTTCTGGAAAAGATGGTGTTCTTGCTTTGTTGTGTTGTGTGTGGCATAAAAAAAATCTCGAATGAATGGCTGCCATACTTCCATGAAATATTATGGTTTTTTTCTAGGCTCTTTTGTTGTTGAGTACATTCACAGCAGACACGCTTTTACACACGAGATATATTTTTTATGGAATACATAGTACACACACAAGTACACAGGAAATTGGAAACAGGAGAGTAGACACATAAAAAAGTTCCCTTTTTTCGCTTTTCGTTTTCATAAAAAACACGCACGGAACGACGATGATGATGGTGGAACTCTCAAGTCAGACACGAAGGGAGTTGAGCGGAGCTGAACAGAACATAGAGCTGAATGATCATCGTCGGTAGTACATATGTAGTAAAACCAATCTTTCTGGTTTCTAAAAAATCAATCGCTTTTGCCAAAGGGGAAAAAATGTAATACATGTTATCCGAATCCAAACCAATAGAGTTCAGTTCAATGGAAAAAGTACATACTGTTGAGCAATAAGTAGAAGTATAATAGAGTCTTGCGGAATATTATTTTACCTTCTTCTGGCTCGATAACGTAAACGTATTACTATGTCGTGTATCCTTCTAAATGCTTCCTAAAATAGTTAAATCTCGTAGATGAGACCATTTTGAACACATATTATTATGCGGCCATCATAATTTGGTGGGTAAATACATACGTGCATGCATTGACAGAAAAAAAATCTAGATGCATGTAATGCTTAAACATTACCACTACCGCATAAAAATTAGTATTGAACACATATTATTATGCGGCCATCATAATTTGGTGGGTAAATACATACGTGCATGCATTGACAGAAAAAAAATCTAGATGCATGTAATGCTTAAACATTACCATTACCGCATAAAAAATTAGTAAAAAAGAATGAACCATTTTTTTCCTGGAGCTCCATAGTATAGCTTCTGTGCATTCGATGTTAATCTTGTTAACTTCTTTAATATTTCATTTCCAAAAATAATCACAATACGTAAACCATTCGAGATTGGGAGCTACATAAAAATCATGTGCGATTCTCTGCATTCTACATCGATCAATAATGCAATGAACTTTTGGAATTCTTTTAAGCTACATATACATATTGATTTATTGAAAGACACATAGAAACGTATCAAATTACGATTGCTCTCGAATTCAAAATATCTCTCTTCTAAAGTGTCAGTTCAATGTTTAAAACATTATTAAATTTATCCCTCTGGATTGACTCACGTCGATCTTTCGTAAGACGAGGGGAATTTTTATGTTAATTTCCATTTTATTTTCTAATCTCTTCCCCCAGAAAACCTATCGAACGAAATACATACATACATGGAGACTACTACAACTGGAGTTATTTCTATTAGCTTCATCTCATTTCCATCTCATTGGCTGCCTATTATAATATGCACACTTGCTTCCTTTCCGGCCTCCATCTTCTCCTGAACACTACTTTCAATAATGCGGATTGCAAATGGTGACTGACAGCTGAATCTTGCACTGTGCACCACTCACCCTCGACATATTTTCAATATTATATTGTGTTGCGGCAGTAACACTTGCAATATGTATCTAAGAGAAAAGATGTGACTTCAAAAAAATTGCTTTTTTTCGTTAGGGGAAAGTCTATCATTTCCTTAAAAACAGAACAATAACTAACCCTTTTTCTAAGAGAAAAGCCCGAACTATTACTATTACGAATTTTCTGACGAGAGAATATGAAAAATCCATTATTATTGACATAAAAAAGACATTACTTCTCAAGGACTAAAAAATACATGATTCTCAAATGTGACTAGTGACTACATTTGACTTCCTTCTCCTTTTTATTCCATTTCAATTGTTTATTATTTAGAAAAAATTTTTTCGATGGGGAATGATGTGTGATGTGATGTATGTGCTTTTTTTCATTTCATCCCTCAATCCAATTTATAATAAGGAATATGTATGTGCCAATCAGGGAAAATCCATTATTATTGACATAAAAAAGACATTACTTCTCAAGGACTAAAAAATACATGATTCTCAAATGTGACTATGTAGTGACTACATTTGACTTCCTCCTCCTTTTTATTCCATTTCAATTGTTTATTATTTAGAAAATTTTATTTTTCGATGGGGAATGATGTGTGATGTGATGTATGTGCTTTTTTCATTTCATCCCTCAATCCAATTCATGTGCCAATCAGGGAAAAGAACTCTGCTTTGAAGCCCACCACCACACACTTATTGACATTTCCGATGTCACATCAAGAGAAAGAAGAAGCTGAAGGGTTTAATGGATTTTTTCTTCTCTCTTATTATAACTTTGCATTTTTTCTAAATAACTTTTTTCACTTCACTCAAAAAAAAACTTTTTTCCTCCTCTCTCCTTCTCATCCATCGCGTCATTTCAGCCAAGAAAACAAAATAAACTGTATGTATATATGTAGGTATGTATGTATGTGCCATGCCTTCCCTCTTGTTGAAGTGTTTGGGGAAAAAAGCTAGAAATGCATGAAAATACTTCTCATCAATTTTTCACAAAGTGTTACTTTTTCTCCAAAAACACTCCTCTCCTCTTCGTCTCAAAAAGTGTAAGTCTAAGCGACAACGTTAGTGGAAAACTAAGTAAGTAAGTAACAACTTGAGATGAACTTACAACTTCTTCCCTTCCTGTCTTTCCAGTTTTAACTATCAAATCTTCCCTAGAAAAAAGTACTTTTTTTAAAACGAGAAATGGAGAGAAAATTTGTCTCCTTCTCACTTTACTCACTTGAGTTCCTCTCAATTTTCTCTACCTTCTTACATATCCATGGATTCATCTATTTTAAAAGGGGGAAAAGTAGAAAGTATATATATTTGAAACGGAGATGATAATGGCTAAATACACAAAAAAGGCCATTGAGAACATTGTGCCAATTTGTAGGGAACTATAGGAACGAATGTAATTTCCCGTTTACAATTTTTTACAGCCAAACAAACCATAAATGAACTATACATATATGTATGCCCTGAAGATACGAAAAAAAGACTTTAACAAGAGTTTTGCGTGTTTACATTTTTAAAAGTAAGAGTGAACACTGAAAACTCATTGAAAAAATATATTATACTCATCCTTCTTTTTAAAAAACTTGTTCCTACTATTTCGAACACTATTATTACCTCAAAAAGAAGGTGGACTGCGTCATCATAACTTTTGTAGTACAAGTTACATAGATACCCACAAACATAATATTGTTATGATGTGTGCCTATCATCTATACCTACGTAAGTGCACGTAACTCTGGCATTTTTTGGCATCATAATATATAGCCATTTTAAAAGTATGTAACACGTACTTTTTCCCGACTCCTCTTCTTCTTCTTCTTCTTGTCGGCCGCTTTTGCAGTTTCCTTTGAAGTAGAGAGCCACACGAATGTACTAGCACAAGTACAGTAAAAAACGCATTTCGCTTGTGTGTTTGTTTGTGCATTGCAACATGCATTTTTTTTCTCTATCCCGCAAAAAAAAATTTGACTTGGCCTTGCTCGCGACTCTTGTCTACCTAGATATCCCTACTTACACCCTACCCTCTCTCTCGCTTTCTATCATCGTATGCATCATATTGTAACCCAAACCAAAGCCTAGCTCAGCTCAGTAACAAACAGCAACCCAAACCCGATCCATCCGATCCCAAATAAAAAAATGTGGAGAGAGCACTTTGAGCTTTACTACTACTTACTACTACTACGCATAGTAGTAGTACAGACGGGAAAAAAAGTTTTCTCAAGAAAAAGAGGAAAAAGCGAAAGAGTCTAAGACCCTTTTTTTCTGGAGTAAGAAAAGCTGACATAAGAGTAGAGTGGGAGCATTCATGGGCATAACGTAAACATCCCGTAAAAAAGTGGACACTATCGAGATATGTAGTAGTAGTAGTAGTGTACGTACCCCTAGAAAGGAATAAAAGTTTTTTTTCGGGGCTAAACGCACAATATATCTTCTCTGGCTTTCAGACTTGTAATAGGAAAACATTTATCCGTATCAGCTTCTCAGTTCACGGATATCCATTAAAAGTGCGGCCAAGAACAAGAGTCATTTCCTCTCCCTTTTCTCTCTAGATAAATATAGAAATATTGGCACCGAGAGAGAAAAGAAGAGAGATATTTCTAAGTAAGCCCCATATTGTATATAACTAACTACTTATTTACCGGCCGACCATATTATATAGGTTTAGCCATTTTTATATCACCATCACCCACTTTACGTCTTACAAATTTTTTTCTCCTCTCATCTCATCTTCCTCTTTTCTCCCCGCTCTCCTACTCCTGCGATTCTATCCTGATGTTTGTCTACTTGAATGATAAAAGTGTTCGAACAAATAGCTTTAGTGTTTTCCCTCCGTCTGCTCTGCTAGTCTGTCCCTGCAAAGCATGTATCTAGCCACTCAAGTTCTTACACCAAATTACCCCGTTCACACTAATAGCCCTTTCATACTTCCTCATCAAGATCATCAGTGATGAAAGGCTAGCAGCTAACAAGGCATTTTCTCTCTCTCTCTCTTGGCCGAGGAGATGTTATTGTTGTAACACAACCTCTCCCCACTCGTTTTTAGCTGACAACTACATAATCTCACTTTACACATGTTTTTTCTCTCCTCTTCTTCTAGATACTACACCGCTATCTTTCTTGCCTTTTTCTCACTCAACAACAATAATAATGACGAGAGACACTCACTTAACTCCTTGTACTTGTACTACAAAAAAAATAACATGACTAGAGAGAGAGTAAAAGTAGAGATGAGATGAGTGGTTTGGATTTCTTGGTAGTAAGTTTGTGCTCGCACTCCCAGAAAAAAATCCTTGAGGCGAGTGAGTAGCACAGTTCTTTCACTACCATCGAAGCAAGGCAAGTAAGTCCTATAGCCTGTATGCTTTCATTTCCCTTTTCCTCCTCTTTTCTCTCTCTCTCTCATTTTCCTTTTCGCTTAATTTATTAGGGAGTTTCTGAGATCTCTAGAGAGCTCTCTGATTGGACAGAACTAATCATTAGGGAGTTTCTGAGATCTCTAGAGAGCTCTCTGATTGGACAGAACTAATCTTTTTCTTCCTTTTCTTTTGGACTCTTTCTCCCTTCTTCGCTAATGTTTTTGTGAAAAGAAAGTTGCGCAGGGAAAAAGTTGGGAGTTGAGAGTTGCGGTGAGCGAGAGCCGACTGGTCCGAAATAGAGGAAAAGCGTTTTTAATTACTTGAGCTACGCCTACGTGTCTTGGGAGGGTGCCCATAGGCTATCCATTTTTCATTGCGGGGAGCTCCTTTTTCGTAATTGATAAAGAATATTACAGTAAATCTCTTTTTCTGCTTACCTTACTATTCAATAGAGGAGTATACAGGGTTGAATGGATATTTTGACAGAAATACTAATGAAATATTTTCTTTCTTCCTTTTACTTGTCGTCGTGTCTTTTTCCTCGTCAAAAACTTTCAGACAGTTGTCAGGATTCTGAAATAGAAAGGAAATTAGAATTTAATTATTTGAAATTCAATTTAATGCCAGGCCAGAATTTGAACAATGCATTCATTGCTTTCCATGGTTTCGCATGGACTTAACAATGCTAATTTATATTTTCATTTCAGCACACTGATTGTCTCTTTAGAAACAATGTTGAAAACAGGTAAAAAAACAACAAAGTGATGATATTATATTATGATGCAGTATATTTATGCATGTACACGAATGATACATCCCAGTCAGCTAAACTACTCATCATAATTATTTTCTTCTGAGAATGAAACAGGTTGTTTGTGTGGTAGAAAACAATTCTCTCTCTAGCTACATGTTATTAAGTGTTATTAACTATTGAAAAAGTACGAAATCTCCAGAAATTATGATTATTACCTTGTGTACCACTACTGTTTTTTGATCAAGGTGTGAGGAGTGAGAAGCACAAAAAAATAAGTAAGCAGACAGAAAAAAATGTGCAGTAAGCTTCATTCACCACAGAGATATATGTATATGTAGTAAAAGTATTAAAAAAGCCGACTTCTAGAAGAGAAGACACGGCATACCGGCACCAACTCCTAGAGAAACGAGCCAAAAAAAACAATAGTAATTACATGTACAAGAGAGCATCATGTAACATGGAAAAGGTAGACGGAACAATTAGACAACTTGATGTTTCAAATGATGATGACGGCAATAACGAAGAGGGAGAATGACTAGCAAAAAAACACATAGATAATAATTCGTGAGGGTAAAGTGCCGAGCTGAGCTCTTCTGTGGTGGTGGTGCTTGATAAGGGCAGCAGCGGATAATGGCGCAAATTAAATAAAAAAATTCAAGAAGCTATTGCACTCCATAATATCCATTCCTCCTAATGGGTATTACGTCAAAACAGGATAACCATATCTACCGCCATCATAATAACCATACCATATCACCATCAGATCACCACTTTACTACTGTCATGTCTCATAATTATAAGTGTGTGAGATGAGTAATAATGAGGAGACGCCACCACACAATGGCGAAACAATGACTAACCAAACGAATGTTCCACAAAAGGGATGAACAACACTGTTTCATTCCATAATAGATATCATATAATAATACTAAGCT
>JAHZNI010000554.1:0-11048 GCA_027744415.1 Seira ritae
ATGTTATAATCGCAGTTGCACTTTTCTAATTATTCCTCTGATTTACATTTTTACACGCTTTTCTGCATTAGCATAAATTGCAGGTGTAAATGTTAGCGAGGGAGAAGTTCCCTTTGCTATTTAGTTGTCGCACTGTATAAGGTCATGTACAGGTACAGTAACGGAAGTGGACTGCTTTCATGAATAATGACTATTGAACAAGGAGGAGGAATACTGTACACATGCACTTTAATTTTGAAGAAAGTTTCGCATTTAAATTATGCCCGATGACTGGTTCAGATCTTTAAGAATTATAATTTGAATTCGTTTTCATTTTTTGCAATCGCAACACATTTGAGCTAAAGCTCTTCGGATAACTTTTGGGTTTTGTCAGTTTGACAAGAAAAATCAAGGTAAAATAGGTAGGAAGTGGAAAGAGGAAATACGTACATAGGTATGTCTGACCCCAAGCTCCAGAGCATGAGCATGACTTCCGGAAAATCTTATAGTTCCAATTACTTTTGAATAAAGGATTTTTTTATTTTTTTGAACAGATCCCATAGATGAAGCCTTCAATGCAGTTTAAAGATATTTTATCAACCGTTGTAGTTAAACTGTGAGAAATACATTGCATTGCTGGTGCTGCTAGCCCAAAAATATGCCCTAGCAAACCACAAGATTTTTTTATCATCCCGCTAGCCCACTCCATTGAACATTTCATGATTTCGATATTACTTATTCTTGTTCTCCACATTCCACATATTCATCCATTTTATTCACACCAAACTCATTTGAATGTCAAGGCACAATTTTATATTTTTTTTGTTATAAAACCATCCAACCAACCTTGAAAATATGAAGATGATCTAAAGCATGGCATGAAAATGACGTCTTGAAGGGCTAGTGCATATGTATTTACCATCGGCTATCATTCCTTTTGTTTTTGTTGTGGGAAGTAGAAAAATTTAGGCAAAAAATTGATGAAGATGAGCACATGCACATTTTTGTGGTAAAAATATTAATTTTTTCTATGCTTGCCTACGGCCGTATGCTCATTTACATGCAAAACTATAATTTACGTCTAAAGATGGTCACATGAAAAATTCTCAAGCCGCATTTATGAAAAGCATTTGCCCAAAATACTGTAATAATACCCTAAAAAAATAATAGATAAAAGTTCTTAGAATACCCTTCTTAATAAGAACTGGATGTGGTTTCAGTAATCTTTGACTAACTAAATGATATCATGTTATTCATGTCGCATTATTATTTTAAAGAGATAGTAAGCCACCTTTCCTTATGTTTTCTAACAAGAATACAGTTTCATCTCATCTTCTCACGATAAGGATCGTCATGTGCTGATTATTCACATGTGCCCAAAAAAAATTCATTGTTTCAAAAAATAATTTTGTTGTAAAATCGTGAGCAAAGTCAAGAGTCCAGCCGAAGATGAGCTATTTACAATAGCCATGAGCACGTCCCTTAATATTATAATAACATCTGCACAGAAATTGTTGTTTTTTATAAACCCACACTTTGATAATGTGACTAATCAACATGTAAAATACTGATGGATAATTGTGATCATACGAAAAAATTCATGGCTATCCATCCATCTCACCTCAAACTTTAATCTGAGCATGTTTTATATTCAAGTAAATCTGTCCAGAGTCCAGAAGAAACATGAAAATGATTTTTTCCTTCATGACGAGATGCCGGAGATTAGGAAGGAGAATTATTTTAAATCGAAGAGTTGTTATATAGGAATTTTGGAATCACGATCATAGATTTCTTCTTGATAGGATCCATAAAGTGCATGTCAAGCTCATCAGCATCTCTTGTCATCTCACATGTTTCATCTTCGTTTTCTTCTCACATCCGCCTTGTTCTTGTAGCGATGTTCATCTCATCAGCAAGAAATTCTTTCCTCATTATCGTATACACGCAGTCCCTATTCAAAATCGTTCCCATCAACAAAGTTTTTGTTCCAGCTATAAAGGATCAGCTTTAATCTACAGCCTAAAATAGAGATGCATTCATGGATAAGGCATCTTTATCCCATTAAATACCTCCTTTGTGACCGATGTCCAGTTTATTTCGTAATTCCTTTTAGATCGCGATTGAAATCCTTTTACTGAGGAATGCTATAGCTAGCCAGCGTTTTTGTGTATTTTCTGCGATGCGCGCATAGAGCTAGTCACGACATGACACTATTCTCCTCTTCTCACACAAAAGTGTCATGATTTCATGATGGATATTAGTGGGACGCTGAAGACGACGGGTTTTTGGCCAAGGGCCATAAAAATTAAACTTGAGAGGAATTATTGGATACTTGATAAAAAAATGAATGTAATGTTAAACAGATAGGTTTCAGAATGTAGTATGTAGGTAAGTGTTTCTTAATAGTGCGTTAATATTGATGGTTGAGCTTTTTGTGAGGAAAATGAACATTCCTGGATTTTTAATGTCCCTATGCAATAATTGTTGACTAGACATTCGTACTATGTTACACCACCTAGACCAGACCAAGCCATACCTAAAGTTAGTGTAGACACCTGTCTTCAATGTTGCTAGTTTTTCTTGGCGTGTCATAATATATTATTCCATTTCAAGGTTTTCTGGGAGTCGGTCATCTTTTATTAGGCAAGGAATTAAAATTCCGAGCTGCATTTTTAGCAATGTTTAAGTATTATTGTATAGTGCGCCTTTGGATTGATTTCCCAAATTCATTATCGCTATAGCTTATATAATTACTTAGAGAAATAATTACTCTCCATTTCAAGTGACGGATATTATTGATGGATGATGATGAAGAAGAATGGCCACTTGTGTTGACTTTTTTAGTGGGCCCATGAACAAACTCAATAGCAGAGATAGATTGATTACAGACATGGACAAAGCAACAAAGAGGCTTTAAAAAGAGGATTTTCACATTTTACATTCAAAGTCAAAGGTATTGCAAAATCATTATTAACAACGAGTGAGTAAATCCTATTAATCAGCGATGGCATTCAATGTTTGGAAGCACAATGCATAACAATCTTTATTTTGGATTTCAGGTTTTTCTTGCGATGAACTATAGCCTCGACGTTTTCACATTCCAATAGTTACGTATGAATGACAAAGAAGACATTCCAACTTCAGTAATAATTTTACATCCAAATCAATTTTTACAGCTTTTGGGAGGAAAATGGCTATAAAATCGTAAAGTAGAAGTGGGAATTATAAATTACCTAAAATGATTCCGGTTTGATGACGATTTTACTGACTGGAATACTACAATATATTCAATACTACAATGGCAAGTTAGCATGAAGCAAAAAATATGTCAATAGAATTTTCAGTGGGTAAATTAGTCAACTATCATTAGTGGCAATTTTTTATTGTCAAAAAATCAAAGGAATCCAAGCTTGAAGAGTTGTATGAAGTGTTGTTCACTCGTAGAACTTATCGATAGCATGGCCTTCTCTGATTATTGAAGACGGCTTCGACATGAGTTATGTTGAACTTGCATGCAATAAAGGGCGTATCGTATGTTTAAAGCTGCCTTATTGGATATTGGATAAGTAGCTTTTAAGTGAGTTAGAATTTTAAGGAATTGATGGAAAATCAAAGGATAAATTGATCAATTTAGCTTTACAACTGTACACCAAAGGGATCTAATACCAGCACTAGTAGAGCGGAGCAGACATAATCTCTTGATGTAAACGATTGTCACTTCCCAAGACAAAAATGCCAATTAAAAAGTTACTTTGATTTCAACAAAAACCTCTAAAATAACTAATGGGTAGCAAGACGGAAGCAATAAAATGGTAGTCAACAAATCAATTTTTGTCAAGTGAAAAGGACAGCCGTCAAGCCAAACAAATAACCATTTTGCACCCCATTACCCACCACAAATAACACAAGCCTACCTTATGTTATGTTTCTTGCCTAAGTTATTCACAATAATAGTCCTGTAACTATCATCTGAATCGAACAATACATAATAATCATTTATCATAGCAAATCTAGTTTTTTTCTGGCTAAAGTCAGCCAAAAATGCCAAAATTCACATTGTTCTAAAATCTCGCAGACGCTTTCATTTTCTACTCAAGTTTTTATGTACATACATTATTTGTCATCTGCCAAAGCTTATTGTGTTTAAATTACCTAAAAAATAAATACCCAAAAGTTTCTGTAATTTTTTCCCAGAAACTGAGTTTCCCTCCGTTGAATTATGAATTACACCATAAACTTTTATTTGCCTAATAATAGTTAATAATGATCTTATTTCCCTACCGTATACACCCACGAGCAACAAGCACAATCCACGAAATAGAATCGTAATAATTTATTAACTCAATCATTGAAAAACTAGCAATTATCTCTAGAAAAAAAGTTCGCTATTGTTTATATACGACAAAACATTTTTACTACGTGACTCGTTTTTTCCCTGCAAACGTTCATAATAACTGATTATAACGCAATTCATAAAAGAGATAATGACAACACCTGAGCAAGCTGAGCTCAGCAGAATCAATATTGCACATCATTACAGCTATACAAACCTCCCCCATTTCATCTTATCTCCGACCAGCTATCCATCCATCCATTCTCAATTCAATTAAATTTTTCACCCACTAAAAACTTATCATAAAAAACTTATCCCCAACAAAGGACAAAATAACAACAAAGACAGGTGTGTCGACAGTCAAAAAACTCCACAGAAACTTGCTAACCTACTCATGTGCCTACCGTCATAGTCATGTCACCGTCTGCAAATGCAATGTTCACCCCGTACCTAATCGCCTTTGCAAATTGTAATGCAACAAATCAAGTTTAATAAGGAATTACCCAAGAAAAAAACTTCACTCACTCTCATATTATTATTGTTATTGCATTGTGACGGACTGTGACACCAGTATCTTCTATCAAAATCGCGAAAAAGTCATTGAAACATTATTTTTGTGACTTTTCTTCTTTTGAAAAGCGTGTCCCTTCCCTACATACATAAAAAGGCAATGAGTTTTCTTATCCGCCACCGCCACACAGTTATCAACTCCAAAGTGAACAAATGGTTGAGGTTGATGTTGATAGTTCTGGTTGGTCAAGCCTGAAAA
Source organism: Seira ritae (assembly GCA_027744415.1). Taxonomy (NCBI): domain Eukaryota; kingdom Metazoa; phylum Arthropoda; class Collembola; order Entomobryomorpha; family Entomobryidae; genus Seira; species Seira ritae. The sequence goes on from JAHZNI010000554.1 coordinate 5,082, forward strand.
AGCTATTAAATTGTCGTTTTTATTATTTGCTTACTGAGGCTAAATTCAAGTAATCAGTGGGAATATTTTTTTATTAATTGAACATGTAGATATTTTTGCAGAGGACTTGCTGTGGAATAAAGTCCTTTCCCGATGGGTTTGCTCCAAAGTTTCATATTTTNATTTTTTTATTAATTGAACATGTAGATATTTTTGCAGAGGACTTGCTGTGGAATAAAGTCCTTTCCCGATGGGTTTGCTCCAAAGTTTCATATTTTTTATGCATAATACCTATGTTTACATCCTAACTGGTATAGCCCATGCGTCGTGAGCTCTTGGTTGCATGCGCGTGTGAAAACATGCTCGAAAAATTGAATTGTTGATGTTGATAAATGATAAAACGTGTTCATATGAGTAGGGATATTAAAAACAGTGATAAGGTGTAAATGGGGTTTTGAACGTTTGCAAGCAATGTAATATATGCAATTCCATTGCACAAAATACATATTGATGATATTCTTCTGTCTTCTAAAAATTCTATTTTTTCTGTCTACTTTCAATAGACTCACTCACAATTAGTGGCTAGAGGAAGGTGAGTAAATGAAAATAATGACGACATTTGGCATTGCCATTTGAAATACTGATCAAGATTCACGATGACTTGATGACCATTTATATCCCTACGAATCAGTGGCTAGGGGAAGGTGAGTAAATGAAAATAATGACGACATTTGGCATTGCCATTTGAAATACTGATCAAGATTCACGATGACTTGATGACCATTTATATCCCTACGCGCATGGCAATAGTTCACGGTGTCGTGCAGTGTTTTTTATAGATTCATTCATCAGCATATATTTTTTTCTGCCATCGCCCACAACATTAATAATCCCAGCAAGGGAGAGAAAGAAAAAAAATACATTCTCATCAAGAAAAAATATACAGTGATAATTTCCGGTTTGGTTGGTCCGTTGATCCTGTCGTGGTCACACGACCTATTGTCGTGTACTTATGGGGTTTTTTGAGGGATGACCAGAAATAATCAGAAAATTGAATCAATGAAAATGCAGAAAAAATACAAATCGATAAAAAAAGAAGTCATGTTTGTGAATTTAAAAATGAAGTAATTTTTCATCCCTAGAACACCTGTGACCTGTAACATTATTTGCTTTTTTTGCTAGCTTTTCAGGGCACCATACCTAAAAAGAGGTAGCTATCTGAGCTGATTGCTTTATGTCAAATGGCGAGAAAAAGATAACATGAAAGTTTTGAGTTTGAAAATGGCAAAGAGTTATTTTTTCCTTATTCAGCAATATTTTCCCTTTTTATACTGTCAATAAACCAAAGCTGAAATGGATGATAGTGATGATGATGATTATGACTACGATGATGTGAGCTTCCTTCCTTCCTGCCAAAGTTCTTTAGTTGATTATGATCGCAGGAATACACACATATCACGGTGGGACATTGGATAATGCGTCGTAGGTAAATAATGCAGACGACACGTTCAATACCCCTCTTGCTTTCCGTTCTTCCGTTTTCTTTATTAATTGATGTGCAGTAAAAAGTGAATGACACGACACGATGACTCTTTGTTCATTCATAATTGGTAATGTAAAAAAAGTAATGCTTCATGGGCAAGAACTACCATATAGGCACTTCACGATTAATTATTATTTTTTTCTACAAGGGAAGAGCAAGAGAGCAGATGGCGGATGTCGGATGTGATGTTCTATTCAGAAAGGGAAGAGCAAAATTTTCACTCGTTCAATTCAAATCCTTATAATTCCATTGAATTGATTTAATTGCACCTCTTTGCCTTCTTGTAATAGCGCATTGTTTCTCGCTTGGAACGGAGGAGAGGCGGTCATGAACATAATCTCATGATCTGAGGAATTATTTGGCAGTGGAATAAAAAAAACCACACAAAGTTTTTAATTTTTAATTTGTGCGTATGCATGCGTGAACAATGACGATGATGACAGAAAGAGAGAAAAAATTGTCGTTCATCATCCATCAGCCATCTTTATTATCGTCATTTCTTTTATGCTTTTTGAAAGAAAAACATTATGGTTTCTGAGAAGTTCATTATTATTAAAGAATTTTTTTATTAGGTATTCGAAATGTTACTTTCATGTAATCTTACAACTTGAGGATAATTTATTATTGTGGGAAATGCAGTCATTAGGTCTCATCATCATTTGACGAAGCAAGATGGCAATTTTCGTAATTGAGTTAAAAGTAGAATGGAGTTGTATGCATTTTTTCTATTTTTTTGGATTAATTATAATGGGAGCTGTTATAGTGCAAAGCATAAATTAATTTCTACTCGGAGGGCTAATAAATCGCTACGATGCTGCTGAAATACATATAGAATCCCTTAGGGATAGTGAATGCATTTAAAGGAGTCGTAGGCACAAGAACCACACAAGCCCTGCAGATTGCCTCCTGGGTAGGGCTGCAATTGCAAACAGTGCAGAGGATTGAGATGAAAATGAGAATTTGAAGAAAAAAATAATAACAATAAAAATGAATGAAGAGATCATTACAGCAGCAGCTGTGTAATAATGAAAATGAATCGTAATTAAATCAAATAAACTCTGCCAGTTTTTCAAGTTCTGTGAGCTATTGGGATGTGAAGAGTAAAAAGATGATATAATTACATGGGCAAGTAGGTATGCTAAAGTGGGGAATTCTGTTCTTTAAAAATTTTATTAGAATTTGAGGAGTGAAAGAAAAGCATAGCGAGATAGAGATTATATAATCATGATTGACGCTGCAAAATGAATTGCAAAGCGAATACGAAAAGGGTTCGTTAAGGGCTATGGGTTACTCTTGGCTTGGAGTGACATGAAGTTTATTGATATTTTAGAATTAGATTAGAACATCTTATCAAAACTATTTTATTTTGGACTGCGTGAGAAACACGTGTGCCTACAAGGGAATAGCTAGAGGAAAAATGTACACACCTCATATGCATCGCACTACAATAGTGGTGGTACATAGTCCCTCAAACAAATGAACATACAATTAGGCACTTAGTAGTTAGGATGAAAATTATGCTTTGGTAGGGAGGAATGAAATTGCAATTTATCTCTTATCGTACAAAATCTTATCGTATCTACAAACACATACATTTTGTAGGAATTGAAATTTCAAATTGAAAGCAAAGTTTACTATGTATTTGCATTTTTATTTTATGAGAATGAGCTGAGGCTCATAAATATTTCTTGGCTTCTATTCTTATCATTATAATCTTAGGTATTATGTAATTGAAGGATAAGCAGGGCTAAAAGGAAGATTTGAATAGGGAACTTGGATTTGTCTGATCAGATCTCTGACAGCATGTGATTAGGTCAATTTAAGGATGAAAGAACTCTTAGACTTTTAAAATTACTGAAGGAAGTACATTGCTTGCGCTGTAGGGAGCCAGTACATTTTCAAGGTCTGTTTGGTTTACACTAGAAATTAGCAGACGTAAGCAGATTTGAAAACTGCTCAAAAATGATTTCATACGATGAGGACATTTGATAAAGCAGGTTTGAGTGGAGTGGGCCCTTGGTTGCTTTGTTTTCTTTAAATGCATGAACAAAAGCTTCATCAACGAGTAGGAAAGCATAAGAGAGAAATCAAATTACCAGAGACATTGTAAAAAGATGCGTTGTAAAAATAATGTTAGCCTATAATTACATGGAACGCAGTAAAAAATGACAAAAGTTCTTGATTTTCTGAAACATAGTGCTTTCACTCCAGAACAGTAGTGTATGTACATATGTATGCCTAATCCATCTCCCATCATAATAAAGAACCTATAGATTTCGAACAAGAACAAGTAAAAATCAAGCATTTTTTCTGCTGTAATTATCAATTACATTACAAATTACGCCATTACATTTCCCTCTCACGATTTCGAAGTAAAATTAGAAAATTTGTTAGTTTAGTTTTATATTTTTTACCTTCGCCAGTCTAAATAAGTTGTAACAAAGTTTGCAAAAATTGTTCCTATTTTTTGCCACTTCTTTCTAGCAACACAACATCTCACACTACTAGCAATCAGTCAGCCAGTTTTGTAAAAATGCTACGCACGAAAGTCATTTGTATTTCGCATAAACGATGATAAGTATCTCTGACCGCTATTCATCACTCCCAAAATGATAATCCAAAAAAAACGCTTTGTGATACGTAGTTCTGCACTTCCTGACGTAAGGTCGTTAAATGTTCAAGAAACGCAATCTTGAGATGATTTTTTTTCAATAAAACGCGCGGGACGTGCATTTCACGCTGTGTGTGTATCTGAATGTTATTTTGCACGCACGCACAGTCTGCCTTGATCCTACGATGCATGTGATCTCTCGGTATCTGCATCTGGAGCAAAGTCAATAGTCAATGAAACACAAAACTGGGCAGCTAGAGCTAGGCCCATAGGTATCCTTTGTTTATATTTATGGCTAATCACGTCGTGATTTTTCCCGTGTGAGCTGATGCAAAAACAAAACAAACAAATCTACTTTATTAGACATTTGAACTTACCCAATCATCTCAACTATAATTGCGTTACATAAACAGTTTAAGATTATCATTCAGATTTGGATTCGGTTGAGGAAAAAAAATCAGGAAATTTTTTCTAATTTCCAAAGAAAGTTTGCGTAAAACAATGCTGTACTACTACGATCCCTAGATAGTTAATCCTTCGAATGTATGTACATAATAATACACAATTTACTTTTTATAGTCGTTTTTGCGAATGCCTTAATGAATTTTGAGTGTAGCTGAAAGTTATAATTAAAAAATGATATCTGTGGAATTACTATATTTCTTACCAAATTCTTATCGATTTGGCTTGCTCGTCTGTCCCTGGACATAAATTGGACTTACGCATTATTATTGGGACCACTTAAAGTTCCAACACGATCGATCGGTCAAGCTGATAGCATTTTAGGCACCCTCCTAATTTAGTGATTGCCCAATCGTAAAACAATCACGTACATAAATCTACAGTTTTTTGGGGCGTTTTCAACCTCAATTATTGACAAATCAATGACTATCCCGCCTGATGGTTTGTTTGATTAGGACCATTAAAATTGGTAATTAAAAATCTGCACTATAAAACCGAATCATAGACGGAAGCTGCAAGCTATGAGCTATACAGTTTCTTCCTTCTATAGATAAAAGGATTCGCATGACCTGTACCATTTTTACCTAATTTTCGCAGGTTTTTTTGCACCATAAAAATTTCTTTGAATGAAAATTTCAAGAAGAAGGAAACGAGGGAATCCATACAAAAATATGGAATGGACTACATATTTTTTTCTTTCATATGAAGCCAAATAGGTAAATACAATTAACAATTCGCCACACAACATCAATCGGACAAAACAGACTTTTGTGCATATTCCCTCGATTCCCCAAAGCCCATTAATCACTCAATTAGCACACTTTGTGCAGAGGCAATTACAACTGCATTGCTAAATGATTTGAATGGCTATAATTTTGAAACTGACAAAAAAAAGTTGTCTGCATGTTGCACTCTGCCAGTATGTAGTGTTGTGTGTCAGCTCGTTTTTTCAAACAATGCAGAAAAAAGATTGCGTCAGTTTTTACAAGATTCCTTAAGATGCAATAAAAATGTTCTATAAAAACCAATAATTAATTTTACAACTAGAAAATATGATTCTAAAGAGGAAATGCTGCATAGGTAGGTATGCTTGTAAAATTATTATTACATATTACATGACAAAAAGGAGAAACTCCTTCATGTTGTGTTTAGTTAGATAAAGTTGTAGGCTTAAAGTAATTTCTGATGTTGTAAGCAGGAAAGGGGTGAAGCTAGAAGCGATGTAAACTAAAGTTTAAAAGAAAAAATGCATCACTGCAAACTGCAATAACAACTTACTTGTTTCTCGGAGGATTAAATCCTGATGCAGAGGCATTCGCCTGAAAGGCAGTCCTCTGGGGAGAGACGTTGCTAGAACTGGCTGCATAAACAG
>JAHZNI010000555.1:0-15913 GCA_027744415.1 Seira ritae
CTTGCTATTATCTATACATCTATGGCTCCTTGTCGTATTTCAGATTTGTTGCATTGTAGTCGGATCTTGAAGTCTGATGAGGATGTAAAGAAAGTTAAGCCTTTGTCAGTGATCACCATACTCAATAAGGACAGGATGGGTGCGAATCAATTGGAAGAAAAGCATAAGGAGGAAAGCTTCATTGCCACTTACGCCAAAAGTCGGAATATTCATGAGCAAGTGCGTTCTTGTTCTCTTGCATTGAAGACGGCTTTTTTAAATCCAAAATTCGTGTCAATGGTCGAGGTAACTTATTTTCAACGATTTAATTTGTGATTTGGTTTCAATGTTAAACTTGTGATTTTAATGAATTAAAATTAATTTGTGTATTTATTGCAGAATTTGGCAGATTCCGATATGCTTGAAAATGTATTTGCAGTAGTTCCCGAACTGAAGCATGATCCTGTAGCTGTAGGTATTATTCAGGATCCATCGCTTATTTTCCATCTCTCCGATCCCGAGTCTCTCAAAAAGTAAAGCTTAACAGTTCATTTCTTGCAGCGATAGAAGAGACTAGATATGTTCTAATGATTTAATTTAAATATTGTTATTTATTTATTTATCCCTTGTAGATTGGCAAATACCAAACCTTGGATTATTGAAGCTTTTAATTTCATTGCCGCATCAATTCATCAAGAAAAGAGCGCAGGACCATCAGCGCAAGCTATGGGTCACCTCTTTGGCTCGGGATTATTTGATGGTGAAGACGAGTCAATGGAAGAAGACGATGACGATTCTCCTGGTCCATCATCTAGAGGATCTGTGATTACCCGAGAGCAATTGTCTGCTGCTCTGAGTGCTCTGGGTGGTAGAGGAGGTGGCCTAGGTGCATCAACAAACGCTTTTGGGGGACTTTTTCGACCTCCAAATACAGCAACTGCCCCATCTCCTCGATCGCAACCAGGAGCAACATCAAATCCAAATCCTGGGGTGGCTAGGGCTGGTGCTAACATTCAAAACTTAATGAATACTTTGGCTGGTGCCGCGGGCGCCACGCCAGGACAGCCTTTAAATAGTGATATGGTTGCCCGAGCCGTTACGGACGCTTTACGACGTCTGACCCCTGAACAAAGAGCTGATCAAATGAACGCTATCCGGAATTTTGCTACTCAGTTGCAGCAACAAGCAACTGCACCACCTTCTCAACCTCCTCCTCAGCAGCGTTCACCTGCTCCTGCTCCCCCAGCAGCAACTGCTACCAGTCAACCACAGCAAGCTGCTGGAGGTGGAGGCTCAACTTTAGCGCAACAGTACGCTTCGCAGTTGAAGCAAATGCGCGATTTGGGAATCACTGACGAAAGATTAAGTATTTTGGCTTTACGGGTTAGTGAAGGCGATGTTAATACTGCGGCCGAACTTATTTTCTCTGGGTGGCAAGGCGAAGGATCCGACCCTATTTAACTTTTCTTTTCCTGATGCTCGTACTACAAGTAGAAACTAATCTTACTGTATATAAATGCCGTTTGAAATAATAGCAATTTAGTGTAAGCAGCATAAAATCAACATTTGTATTTGTACCCTATTCCAATCCAACCTTTGTTATTCGTAGTTATCATACGCCTCCGACCTTTTTATTTATTGAAAATCGAAAATATTGAAATAAACGATCTGCATGAAGCAAAAGTTTTAGTATTTTTCAAAGAAAATTTTCATCAGAGAAAGTCATCGGGATGACATGCGAAACAAATGCCGCACAGAGAGCTAAATCGGTATCGTTGATTAAGTGATTACTTAGTAAATGAAATGTATACAATCTTCGAACTGATTTATGAGCTCTCAGTTTTGTGCTGGCGTATTTAATTCAGAATCATTTTCCTTCTTGTTTATCGCGAGGTCATTTCTCGACTTCGTTCCTCAAGGACGACCTCTATATACATATGTATTAATAAATACTATTACGCGACTGTACATGCATTTAACACTGACCATTTACATCATTTTAATATACATGTAATTTACTCAAAGAGCGGTCATCAACATCGTGAAGTAAGTTTAAACTATCTTGAAAAGAGAAGTGCATGAATGATGTGACAGGACATGAACGGAGAACTTGCATACGTATTATGATTATGGGCTTGATCTATCTAGTACACACTTTTTGTAGTAGATATATCCTATGGACATGATGGCCTTGCATAAGTTGCACATGGACACTGCTTCATCTAATTTCTACTGACTCATGATCATGATGCTCATACTCTAAGCTTACTTGTTCATATGGTCTGTCGTCAACTCTCAGCTGAACTAAGCTGACATATTCTACAGAAAATATCGAGGAAGAAGGAACAAAACCGGTTCGACCCGCCTCATTACATTAAACTTTCACTTTAATTTTCGTAATAAATACTCTGGATTTCAATTGCACGAGATAATAATACTGGATAGAGTTCAATTTCTGTGGAAGTTATCAAGTGAAAATAAATCATGGAAATTATTCCTGCTGTGCAAAAGTATCACTGGGGAAAGCCCGCTAAAAGTAGTAAAGTTGCAAGTCTGTATTACGCGTCTCTCGGCAAGAGTCCCACTGACGATCCCTCCAGCCCATTTGCAGAATTGTGGATGGGCACTCATCCAAATGGACCATCCTTATTAAAAACTTCTGAAACACCTCTGCTTGACTACATTAAAGGGAATCCATCAGTGATTGGAGAAATGGTGAAAGCGAGGTTTGGCAACGATGACTTGCCTTTTCTACTCAAAGTCTTGTCTGTCAATACGGCATTGTCGATACAAGCTCATCCAGATAAAGCCTCTGCAGAAATCCTGCACCGGGAAAGACCCGATTTGTACAAGGATCCGAATCATAAGCCTGAAATGGCCATAGCTCTCACTCCTTTTGAGATGCTCTGCGGATTCAAAGCGATGGATGAAATTGTGGAGTGTTTGCAAGGTATGTATATTTTACCTTCAAAAAATTTCACTTCTATCATCTGGAAATGATTTCGAACAGTTTTTTCTTATTTCCGTTTTAGGCATACCTGAACTTAGGGAAATCATCGGAGATGACATTGTTAACGAGGTGGCGGAGGAAAAAGATAAGACGAGTTTGCGAAAAGCATACACCAAGTTGATGGAAAGCCCGGAGGAGCAAGTGAAAGAAAGCTTGAGTCGCTTAATGAAACGTCTGTCTTCCCTCGGTATGTTATTTAAAGCTATGTATTTAATGTTTTATGGTAAAAAGGATATACCATATATTTTTTAACTTAAAAAGTTTACTCTTTTTTTTACCAGAGTCGAAAGAAACCAAAAAGCTAAAAGTAGACCTATTACGAAAACTCAACGAACAATATCCTGGCGATATCGGTATCTTGTCGACGTTTTTCCTGCAGCATTTCGTCCTCCAGCCCGGCGAAGCTGTATTTCTACCCGCTAATGAACCACATGCCTACATTTTTGGAGGTATGTATCTGGAGAAAATCATTATGCGCAATTTTTGATTTTGAGACTTATGTAATTTTAAATCACTAGACTGTATTGAGTGCATGGCTGCTTCGGACAATGTGGTTCGAGCTGGACTCACTCCAAAGTTCAAGGATGTCAAAACGCTCTGCAGTATGTTAACCTATGAGGCAGGCAAGGAATGGATAATAGAGGGAAAACCTTGTGCTGATGGGAAAGGAATTGAGTATAATCCTCCAGTGGACGAATTTGCTGTTACGAAATACGAGGTAATAGCATTTTTGACATGATTTGACTATGACGTAAAAATGGCAACGATTAGTAAGAGCTTTCTCCTTGACATTTGTAGAGCGATGTCGAGTTTGTGACTAAACCACAAAGGGAGTCGTGCTCAGTTCTTCTCTGTGTCGATGGCAAGGGCAGTGTTGTAATTGATGATGCTGAGACAACATCGTTGAACCTGTCACCGGGTAGTGTAATATTTTTACCATGCAACCCTAACTCTTCTGGTGTCCGAGTAATACCGGAATCAGGTAGTGGTACTGTGCTCCTCTTCGAGGCTTTCTCTACTCCAAAACTGACGGCATAATTTTTTTCAACCTGTTCCAAAAATAAAATGGGAGATAGGATAGGATACCTTGTAATAATATTAATGATACGGACTACATACATATATCGGCATGCAAAATAATCTTGTTTATGCAAATGGAGTACATGTTTGTGCTTTGAACGTAGACTGATATTTAACTCAAGACAGAAAATCAATAATAAATTACGGAAACGCTAAATATAATGATAAATGCTTGTCTGGAAAAATGACATTAATTAAATGGCAATAAATATATTAGTGACGGTAATGGACGCTACGCATCTTATCATAATAAAATAACTCACGGAAATATCACCTTTCTTCATCTAGACGGTGTACATGCTGCATATTATTCTTTTGGGGAGCTAGTCTGTTATTATCAACATTATATTATGGTATGATGCCATGCTAGAAGGGCATTAATAAAACACAAGTAACGACCTGAAATGATCAATATCCAACGAGGTGAAAACAAGATACCTAGGTACGGTCGATGCTGCAGAAGGGAAGACGACGACGAGGAAGAAGAAACTGAAAAAAGAAAGCAATTCTCTCCAACAATAACTGGAAAACCACGTTGCGCATTGCTTGCGTTTAGCATGGGGCATCACCTTCAACTTGATGTGTGAAATTATGCTTCCAAATACTCGAGAAATCTTTCCGCTTTATTACTTTCTCCGGAGTTGTAGTATTGACCAAACATGTATGTAATAAAAACGCGCTTTTCTTACACACATCGAATTTCCATCATTTGTCATGTCCTGTAAGTAATATGAGTGAGCGCACTTGGCATTGCGAAGAATATATATGAACCCCAGGCAGTGATATCGAACTTCTTGCGTTTCTACTTCCATGAATGGTTCCCACCTTACTTTCATTCTCTGCTGATATAAAGTAAACACAGGTTTGCTAAAATTGGATAAAGTTCGCACAATTTCTCCTTGTCACGATTTCAATATATAGTGCACGACCATATTTATTTAGGTACTAGAAAAGGTATTAATTTAGCCTAGTTTCTGACATTAGAGGCTAGTCATGCATTCCCAAGATTGAAGTTTTCTTAGTAATTTCAGTCTGCTCATAAGGTGCAAAGAACTAGAAACCTAAAGTACCTACTCTAGTTTAACGGATCTGGCTGAAAATTCTTATTCATTACTTTCTCCATCAATATTGGTTCGATAATTGAAATTGAGGAAGAGTTTTAGCCTAATCTTATATATAGTGTTGTAATGAATACTACTGCGGAGGAGGACAAGGAAAACGATGTGGCGGAACCCTCAAATGAGACCGCTCATAAAGCCAACAATAATGATGGCTCTGAAAAAACTAACGAGGAAGAAAGGCAGCCACTGTATTATAGCAAGGACGGCAAAACACAATTTGGACTCACAGTTCCCTCAGCATTCGCCCTTAGCTGCCCATTTCCACCTCTGCCAACTAATTTGGCCAAAAACCGTGTGCTCCGTCCCCAAAGTGAACAATCAAAAGAGAAAGTTCAGGAGAGCATCATTGAGGCAGAGAAAAGTTTTGAGAAGGAAGCCATGCCACTACCCGGATTGTCTAAGGTTGAAGGGTCTCCATTGAAGAAAATGCTGATTCCAGAAATTGAGCTAGCCCTCTATTGGGATCGACACGCGTATGAATTCCGTCCTAAAGTAATGGGAGGAAAAATTGAAGACAATAAGAACGGTGACAGTAGGAGTGGAAAGCAAAAATCCAGTGGAAGTAGTTCCAGTGTTAGGAGGAGCAAATCCGAAATGAATTTGTCATCTCAAGTTGGTGAAATACTCAATGAAGAAAACAAGAGTAACAGTCGAAGATCCTCCCTGTCAAGCGCTGGGAAGAGCTCGAGAGCATCCATATCCAATATATCAGCGGCGTCTTCCAATAAAAGGAACAGTCATCATCAATTGGTGTATTCCCTTCCGCCCGCGAGTAGAAATAACAATCATAACTTCAAAGACAATCCAGAGGAGAAACTCAGCGATGCATGCAACATAAGCAACGATGGTGACAAGGTGAGCAACAATGGTGGATCCATCTCTGGAAAAGCTGGTCATCAACTACCAATACAACATTTGAATGAAAGTGAAAAGAAGAAATTCGATGACATCAAAATCTCACGTCAAAGTAACAGCCCGCGTGAAAAAAATCATAGCGTCGATACTCGTCCCAAACTTATTAGATCAGCGGAACAAGCTCGTCAAATGGAAGCAGCCGTGAGAAAATCGACGGGAATCCAAGTCACGCTGGACGATGTGGCTGCTGCAGCGCTTAAATCCACATACCTTTGCCCATTGCATGGCCAATATAGACGCGGAATCGAGAGGAGAGACAAAGGTGGCTTCCGGACGGACATGAGCTCTGTTGCCAATGTGCATAAAAATTGCAGTCGTGCTTTGAAGGGCATTCCATCAAAAACTAAATTGATCAAGTCAAGTGAAACGCAAACTGATGATGAGCTACCAATGGGACAGAGTACTGCAGATGTGAACGTGAAGACGAAGCAGCGATCTAAAACTGCAGTGCATGCAAGAAATCTCAATAGTAGGCTAAAGGATATCATGTTCTCTGAATATCATGGAAGCTTCCGCAACCCTTACAAAATCGCCGAGTCGGAGAAGCGTCATTTAAGAAATAAAATTTTAAACTATTGTTTTACAAAGCATTCCATCTTTTAGTTTTGCTGCTCCATTACTCAAGCTCGTGGATTAAATGAAACAACAATTTCCTTTAATCCATGAAGTTTACGACAGTTGAACTTTGCAATAAAATAACTAACTTTTAAAAATAAATTATGTAATCATTATTATTATTATTTCTTATTACTGTCGGTGTAATAAACGAATCGTTATACTTTTACCGTATTTCAATATTGCATGTGTGCTTTAATTATATTGCGATTCCGCAACCCTTACAAAATCGCCGAGTCGGAGAAGCGTCATTTAAGAAATAAAATTTTAAACTATTGTTTTACAAAGCATTCCATCTTTTAGTTTTGCTGCTCCATTATTCAAGCTCGTGGATTAAATGAAACAAAGTTCCTTTAATCCATGAAGTTTACGACAGTTGAACTTTGCAATAAAATAACCAACTTTTGAAAATAAATTATGCAATCATTATTATTTGTTATTACTGTCGGTGTAATAAACGAATCGTTATACTTTTACCGTATTTCAATATTGCATGTGTGCTTTAATTATATTGCGTATTAAAATTGGTATTTTATTAAACGAATGCAAAAGGTACTGTTATATACTCATGACATTTCATTATCATTGTCGATTGGGGCATTTGTTGTCAATTAATTTTCTCGAAAAGGCATATTGCATTAACTACATAATATCCTTTGAATCCTTAAAATTCAATTTAAATTATTGACGAACTTGACGAACTATTCTAATAATTATTTTTATAATTTTCATCTTGAATCATATTGTCTATGCAGCTAATGAGAATGCAAACTCGAATTCTTTGTGGTTCCAGAGGACAAGCCAAAACTTCTTTGGAGAGATTGCACGTTCAATTATTAGTGTACAAGTATTAGACCGCATTAGTGCAGAATTATTCACATTTATTGGCAATGATTCCATAACCTAGATTCCATAGTTCATGCAACGGGATAAAATTGAGTAATGCCTCGCATTTGAAATTTAAATGTGCGTAAACCAATTTTAACAGTTACAAGATGTTGATTGATGTTACATGCGATTCGATTGCATATCGTTACGATCAAAATCATGAGTCGAACTAGTACATTTTCGTGAGTGACTGCCGACTGCCCTCGTAACCAATTTTATTTTTCCAGAAAGAAAAAGTTATATTTCTTGTGAAGACAGTTTTCGCTGAATAACATTAATTATTCATATGAACTTCATATATGTTTTTAATGTTTAACTGATCTCGAGCAAGTCTCGAATTAAAAATTATCTGAACGGGTTTTGCATTTTAAAAATGTTCAAAGGTTCTAAAAAGTCAACGATCTTAAATCATGCATACCTATATACAGAGTATCATCACCATTTATTATATTTGTCATTGCACTTTTAGACCTTAGTCTCAATTGCTAAGTTTTACCTATATGTGCCTTACAATATAATATGTACGCCTAAATAGTATGACTTCATGGTAATGACAATGGCAAATGTTTTTATTGACAACTACAAACTTTAAAGCTCCAATTTATTTCAACATTGCATTTATAGTAATCCGTCGCGCGTACATAAGTGGTTGTAGAAAATGTCTTTGTGATTGGGAATTTTACGGGTTAGCTAGCAAGTCTATTCTTCACGTCAACTTTTATTCAAAAGAAAAAAAAATAACAAAAGATTCGCCATATGATTATTATGAATTATAGTCAAACAATTCCTTTTCTCAATCTCATGCATCTCTGAAGAAGAGCCTACCGTGCCTAACTAAACACATTCGATTTCCCTTTTAATACGAGTACCTACCTAATCTAAACATTCTTGCCTTACAAGTTGCACTTAAGTAAGGCTCTTCAATGTTCAAGTCTTCAAGAGACGCTATCAAGAACGCAAACAATTCGCAGGGTATGAATCAGCATCCCTTGTGATGAAAATAATAGCGTTTGGTCTGGTAGGATTGAACGAAGGATGCAACGCAACTTGGCAGAGCGCGTCTTGCCTTATTTTGCGTCTCGTTTTTTTACTTGAAAAACTTTTTTATTATTACTGTACAAGAAGATGAAAGCAAGTTTTTCTTCATTCATTCAAAGATAAATACAAACGTATAAATGCATACATACATCCATAAAAAAAGTCAAGAAGTCAGTCGCAGCCTTTTTCGCGTTCATCTAAAAAGCTGAAGGAAATAAAATGCTGTATAATTCAAAAAATGAATCAACTAGTGAGTGAGCAGTGATTAAGGGAGGAATAAAACGAAAGAAAAATTAGTAGTTTAACCTTTTACACTCGAGCTCATCATCGCATAGGTAGATAAGACACTCTGCAAGCAAGAGCATGAAGAAGTTAATGATGAGACTTGAGTATGGGGATAGGGATTAAGGCGAGGAGACCCATTTCGCAGTGAATCTTGTTAGACCACAATATAACAACTACACGAATGCTTTTGCTTTTTATTCGCTCGTATCGCAATTACATTTTTTCGTCTCGGCAAAAACTTTCTCTGATGCCCTACTGTCCTACCTTTTTCCCTTATATATACTTTAACAACTTATTCGTTTGTTGATAAGGATAATAATGCGATCTTGTTGGATTTTTTATATGTATGTTCTTTACTGCCTGACTGCTATGGTATAAAAAGTTATAAGCCGATACACATGTACATACAAAGTACATGCATATCTTTAATCAGTGTAAAGTCATGTACATCAAACAAACATACAAGGTAGGCATACTATTTATTTTAAACTTGCACTTGAAATAAAGCTGAGGTGCAGGTGCTGTTAGTAATGTTAGATTGGATGTTGATGTTGCAAAATCAACAAAGCAGCAACGCTTCATGTTTAAATCATAAAAATACTATAATTTATAGTAGTTGGGATTTAAAATTCTTGGCCTTTGAAAAAATCCTTACCATTGAAGGAAAACGTTGAATATATATTTGAATTGCTTGACGGACATTGGCGCATTGAATCGCTTATTTAAGAATTTAATATAAGGTAAGTAAGTAAAAGATGTTTCTTTGAAGGATTTGAGAAAAAGATTGCAAGAAGGGCACAAAATAAATAAATCTAAAATTATAAATGTCCAATCGCCAAGACTCTGCGTAGTTCATCTTTATCTTCATTCATCACTGCTTACTCGTTATGAACGTCATGTCAATGACATCTCACCTTGCTCCTCGATGTCTTCTACCCTGCAAAGTTGTAAAAACGTGGAGGTGAAAGAAAAACAAGTGAAAAATCTTCTATTTTTATAAATGAAATTCGACTGGATCATTGTCAGTTTTTTTATTTTGTAATCTTGTACGTCACATGATAATACATGAAGAGACCTTAAAACAATGTTCATTAACAGAAAAACGATAACAATTTCAAAATTCTTCCAAAACAAACTTAACAAAAATATAAACAAAACACAACAATGAAGAAAACGGGAATAGCATTATCTTCACAGAATAAATTAGGAATTTAACAAGCACAATCAAGGATCACTAGATAACACCATTTTTTACTTCGAAGAAAGCTTAAAATGAAAGCAAATAAGTACGACAATGATGATGATTCTTTGCTGCATAGTGGGACAATGCAGCTAAGTCAATTTTTTCCGGAGTCATAATAAATATTGTATCGTATAATTATTTTGGAACTTTCGACTTTTTATTTTTTTCTACACGGTTCATCAATAAATTAGGTTTCCTATAAACTATTTAATAAGGTAAAGTAAAACCAGATATAATATAATTTCTGATCAGGTAAAGTTACAAAGTACGTAAATTATTCTTTATTACTCTGATTTCGATGCATGTCTTACTTTCTTGGTACTGCTACTGTTGAAGAATTACTTTAACACGAAAGAACTGCTGCGCGCTAGGATATTTCTTCCCTCGTAAATGATCGTAAAAGTAAAATAAATTAAGGATCGAGCAAGTCTACAATAGGAAAATAATTTCCTTAAAAATTGTCAAACACGTCAGGCATCATACATAGGACTACGGAAGGTACTCTGGTAAAGTTTGAAGGTACTTAGGAGGAAATATTTAGCAAATAATAATTGATTGTACCGCATTATTGGAAGGCCCGCTACCCAATTTCGAGGACATGTCGCGAGTGCATTTAGTAAGGAATAGTAAGCTGCTAAATTACATATTACTCTACACTCTCTCACTATCATTCTCTTCACAGACCCAGAAAATTTTAAAGGGTAAAAAAATCAACAGTACACAACAAGACGTAAAATGGTAAACGTTTCTTAACGGATCCTAACATTATGAACTCTGTACAAAATTAGTCCTACATAACATCGACATATATAAATTAAAAAATACTTTTTTCACGGAGCTACTAGCCTAAAATATATATAACAAATGAGAAAAAAGAGAACCTCTCATGGAATCTGTGATATTTAATTTATGCAGTGTTTTTGTCGTAATTGTTTGGTCCCCTATATTGTGTATTTAAAAGTATTGATCACATAGACGATTTAATATATTATGTAGTATAAAAATCTTTTCATGATCTTTTCATAAATATAATATAGTCGTTGTTTTCAGGATGGAATTTATACAGCTAATGAATTTTCAAAAGCAAATAATAGGTCAAATTGATTGCAGATAAACTCTAATGCGATCATTTAATTTTCTACAATTTCGACAATTTATCTGTTTAGTCTCGAGGTATTCGCTTGTGAATTTGTATGTGTTTGAGTAGGTGAGCCTTTTGGCGGAACGCCTTTCCGCACACGTCGCACTTGAAGGGCTTCTCGCCTGTGTGGGTCCTTAAATGAACTTTGATGTTGGATTTGTTGAGGAAGCCTCTGTTGCAGACATTGCAACGGTGAATGGGTTTCTCCTTCCCGCATGGGTCGAGGGGACTACCGATACCAGTTGATGATGGCAGCTTACTTGACTTCCTCTTCGTTTTTAAGCCCAGTTTTGGGGATGTCTATGGTAAAGTATAAAGCAGGAATAAACGGAAGGATTTATTTCTTGGTGGGGAAAATTTTATTTACAAAGTACGCGGCATATCGATGTTTAAGGCTTTTAAATATTAAGAATCTACTAATCTAATTTGCTAAAAAAAATCTGAACTAACTGAAAAAGTTTTTCTGAGGAAGTTATGGTGTGTATTTAAAGGAAAAAAAAATTGGGGGTACTGTGAGAATCTGGTGTGATTAATACTTGCATGATCTATAAAAACAATTTTTAGGGACAATTTAAAAAGAAATAAAATTAAACAGAGCATACTGTAGTGGAAACGTTGCTAATGATCCTCCAACTAAGAGCTTTTGAAAAAGTTACTGCATTCTCGTCAAGATCACCATTGCAATGATAATCGTCATTGTCATCATCGACTGCCTCATCAGACTCTTTAAGGGAACGTTGCTGAGATGCATACACCTCCCAGAAGCGATTAGCACTTACCTGTTCTGAGAGTCCTGGGTTTGTTGGGTCAAAGGTTGTTGTGGGGGAGCCAAAGGCGCTTAGGAAACTATTTGTGTCCGCATGGAATCCGCCGTTTGATAAGTTGGGGTTGGTACCATTCCCATTACTCAGACCAGAGTTTGGATTATTACTGCTTTTACTACTCAGCTTATACGACGACTTTCTGTATCTACCAGAACCGCTTCCGGGGCCAACTGGATTCCCCATCATTGAGGATGTTACCACCGCAGGAGGTGAGACATGAGTGGTATGTGGTCTTTGCGCGACTTCTCCCGTGATTGGGTCGATGAAGGGAGGCGAGCCGGGGTCCAGGGTGTAGGGATCCACCTTGAGTCCGAAATGGGCAGTTGTAGACTCTGGAAGTTGGTTTGGGGACGTGCCTGGTCCATTTGTTGTGATTCGAAGCGGTCCCCCAGCCGGTGGTGCTTGTAATCTATAAATGAAACTTACATACACGTCATGTACCCAAGTACAACAAGAGGCAAGGCGCGTGCAGATTACAGACATGCAGAAGGGAAAGGAGCTTAATTACAGAGATGAAAAGGGTAATTTAAAGGGGTTGAATATCTAACGGTGGACTGCGAATAAATGCAGCACTGACTTTGTAATTTACAATTTACACGAAAATTGATTAAACTAGACAGTGCTAATTATGTAAAAAAAATGGAAATTAAGAAAATTCATTTGGAAAGAAGGTAATTTTCATTTTGAAATAAAAAGAGAAATTAAGAGATTTTCCTGTGTAATGTTGACTTTGATAGGCAAAGAAGAGAAAATTGTAACAATATTAAGTAAATACCATTCAGTGCTACAGATTTAATATGAAAAAAGTATTATAGTCACGAGGAAAAATATCAGGACTAGTTTAACCTGGATTGTAGAATAGAAGTCGGTTGGAAGTCTGAGTGCTTCAAGTCCTGTTGTCCATACAGGGGTGGTCCTCCATTCGATCCTGAGAAGCTATCCGCAGCCAACAGAGTTTGTAATGTGCTCGCTGCCGAATTTCCATCGAGGAAATGTTGATCCGCTGAAGTGTGATTCAAGTCCTGTTGTCCATACAGGGGTGGTCCTCCATTCGATCCTGAGAAGCTATCCGCAGCCAACAGAGTTTGTAATGTACTCGCCGCCGAATTTCCATCGAGGAAATGTTGATCTGCTGAAGTGTGGATTGTAGCGTCTTGGTCTAAGATTATTGCTGCGGAGGAGCCGTTTGAGCTCCCATTTCCGATAAGACGTCCATTAGAAGTAGTGTTACTATTCCCCCCGTTGCTACTGCCACTATTAGAGCTTCCCCCATTTCCGTTTGTGCTACTACTATTGTTGGACGTGGCACCTGCTGATGAGACCTCCGCCTGTTGCTGGCAAGCTGATTCGATCCACGCATCCAATTCCGTCCAGGGGTCTATCGTTGAAGAGGTCACTCCATTCTGCTCCAGCTCTATGCCCAGGTTCGGTACTGTCGAGTCGGCAATCGCATTTCCAATCAGGGCAGCGATGTCGTCAATATCAGAATTTAGTAAATATTCAGTGAGCTCTGATTTGATGTTAGCGGGAACTGACGTGGAGCTTGAAACAACGTCAAACAATGAGCTCGGGGAGCCTGCTAGGGGTGATCCGAAACTGTTTCCTGGAGGAGAACTACCGATACTACTAGCACTCCCTGTGCTACCTCCACTAGCTCCATGCCTCAATGTGTTCGTGGGATTACTGTGCTGATGACTGTTGCCCGTTGTTGAAGTCAAATGGTTCGGGGGAGAGTTGGCGGAGGAGCCCATTTGCGGCAGATGGGGGTCATTTTGTAAAGCAAGTTGTGACGCTGCAGGGCCATAGTCAAAGGGAGGTAAGGGTTTCAACTCTGCAAAGCTATCACTTGTCTGAACCATAATTAGTGTGTCCAGTTCCACTCCGGGTTGTCCATTCGGGGAGGACCCTTTACAGAGAAGGGATCCTCCCCCTCCTGGTCCTCCACCATTGCTGTTGGGTGGAGGAAGGAGAAGTGCTTCATCGGGGAAGGTTGTGGTGGAGATCAAGTCCTGACCTCCAAAGGGCCCACCTCCACCCCATGGAGGTCCGCTGAGTGCACATCCAGTTAACAACAGTGGATCTGCTAAGTTAGATTCATTTAATTTCATAGTCGTACGAGGATACCGTGTGGTATGCAGGATTTTTTCACTTGGAGTACTCTTTCTTGTCTCACTACATGCCAGATCCAATTATGCATGAATTTCGGGCTTTACTGAGATTTAACAATTTTTCAGACTGAACATATTTTTCACAAACAAACTCGGTCAACACGAAACGGTCCTTCTATAGTCTTGAACCGTTTAGCGAACGAACAAGTTTTTAAACTGTTATGAAGAAGCTTGTTCTTTTCACGAGATTTTATTATGTCCTCACAGATCATCGTCAAAGATATCCGAATAGCATTATTCTGGCGTATTGGTAAAACTTTTCAGTTCAGGTGTATGATTTTCCTTCCGTTGGAATAGCTTCTTGTCCGGTCTCCGTCTTGGCAAGTAAACTGTCTGCAATAAAAAATAGAATAAAAAAACTCATTTAAGGCTCTATATTTTTGCACCTTTTATGACTAATAAAAATTATACGGAAAGTACCGGTGACTTGCTTTCATAAATCATGAATATTCAAAAGATAAAAAACGTAATCCCTAGACCATATAAACAACGCTAAAGAAGAGAAAAAAGAAGATCACAGTCACAAAGATGAAATGAACAAAGACTTTATTGCCATCATCGAGCGAGCCAGAAAATCGACCTTTGCCGAGAAAAACCTTTCTGCTATTCAATGAATTCCCTAGTCCTTATATTATTGATGCATAATTACTTATGTCAAATCAGTTTAAAATTCGACCAAAGCATCCAACATAGCTGATGCTGATACCTAGCAAAATATTTAGGTTGAAGTGCATTATAATACATCAACAGCAGATATACCTACTGATACATAAGTTTAGTAAAACTTAACTTTTGTTTTACATTTAATATTTTTGTTTGAATTACCGTAAAATAATCTTTGATTATTGATTGCACTAACTGTGTAGGTAGGTAGGTACGTGGAATGGAAGATGATTTTTGAATTGAAGTAAGCATTCACGTGCTAGAATTATCTTGTCAGAGTAAACAATACTTATTTTACGCAGCTGTCACTAGATTTTTAGGCGGTTTTAATCATTTTAGTTTAGTCAAACATTAGTCATTGATCAAAGATTCAAGTCATCATTTATCATCTTATCATATCACATCAACAAATCATATTGGTCCAAGAGGAAACGACCAAGACCTTAAATATACTACGTACTACAAAATTCTGGTGTTTTTTGCCTTAGTCATCCATTAGACAGTAGTCAGTCATGCAAATAAAAAATGGGACATCTTCCACTACTTCCGACTTGACTCCAGTACATAGATCAGAAATAGAATTTATCGCATGCATGGAAGCATAATTTTAAATCAATTCTTTGGGTCAGTTTGGACATTGAAAAATTAGGTATAATTTTTTGGTATGCAGGTCAGCAGATCTAGAGTCAACCTAATTGTTTTGATGACACAAAAATTTTTGGGTACGGGACACGGGTGGGGATGGCTTTTCAGCTAGAACTAGTCTGCCTTTTTGAAGAGAGTTAAAATGGATTAGCCCTTTTTCCTCTTGTTTGCATCGTAAAACCATTGCTTTACAGTGCATCCCGTGATAGGCAAAGGCAACAAGGAAGAAGGAGCTCATCTCAAAGCATCCCTTGCACAAAAGTATGGAGATTATCATGCTCATTTAAATCCATTCCAA
>JAHZNI010000556.1:0-12737 GCA_027744415.1 Seira ritae
AAAGCGATTGGTGACTTCAGATCAGCATTTCGCGAACTCACTCGACACCACAATGGCACCAAGATTTGCAAAATTGAAAAAAATGTGGCAAACATGCCTATAAGATGTAATTTGCCTATAGCTGTGTATTCGTAGTGTATTTTTTGAGCTCATTTTTAAAAAAATTATTTCTCGTTTGCAACATTGCTGAGTTTACCGAATTTATTTGCTTAAAGAACGTGGTGGCGTCTTTATCAGTATTCCTAGCGCTGCGTGGTTTCCTCATATCTTGAAGAAAATTATCATTTGCGTCACGCTAAATACATGTCAACGTCAAATAAATTTTTGACATTTTGTAATCTAGAGTGTTGGTGTAGGACATTTCACATCTCATCAGCAAACACTGAAATATTCTTGAATAATGGGACAAATTGTAATAAACTTTAAAGAAAATTAAGGAGGGGAAGAAAATAAAATTCCCAAGATTTGTCAAGATGCGTCTTTTACAAGATTTGGCAACAAAAAAGATTTGCATGCCAGGCCGTGTCCGAAATGCCAGGGGAGGGAAACTCAGTACATAGGTACTAATTCGTTACATTTATCATTTTTATTCAGATGAATAATTTAATTGCATACTAGGTATGTCAAACTGTTAGGGGATCTTCATCAACTTATTCAGACCGATCACACTAAAAACTAGTCATTGAAACTCAATAATACCAGAAAACGTTTACAAAAAAAAATCCATATCCTAAAAACAATCCATATCATATTCACATCTGAATCGGCAAGATCCATTTTTCAGACCAAACGGTTCGAAGAAGATACAAAACATAGTTACAGTGAATCAAATAATGTGGTTGTACAGGACATTATTATTTTGTCACAAAAAACAATCCGTTTTTACCAAAAATCAAAAAATGTTCGTTTTTGTTTCCTCGTTCGTTAGTTACATCTACAGAGCAGAATAAAGTTTTCAATTTGCCCTTCTTTCCATTCAGATTTTGTAGCCCTCCGCAAACATTTTTACACGCCATTTTCAGTAACAACGCAGGCAAGGGTGCACTGACTTGACTGACTACTAGTTGTAATTTATTTTTAATATATATAAATGCCAAATGCATGGTTATTATTTGATTCTTGCTTAACCGCCTTTCCCCAATTACACCATAGGAGCACTAAAACTAGTTAGTTCCTAGTTCCTGCTGAGGTAAATTGTTGCTATCGCCTACAACTATGATTGAGCAATCAGTTAAATTACGATTTTCCCTTCTATATTGTTTTGTCGACTGTCGTTTCAAAATGATGTCATTCCGAATTTAGATGGGCCTAATGTCGTTAGTTTTTGAATGTACTGAATGAAGACTAATCAAGCAAAGATGATGTCTTTGCATCACATTTGGAGTGGAGACGGAGGCACTCACATCGAAGTGCGCCTTTTTGCCTAAATTTATTTATTGAGGGAAGGCATTGCTTCTGCCTCTATTTCTTCAAGAGACAATATCTTCAACACGAGCAAATTAAGGTCCCAAAATATTGTTGTGCACAAAAAGCAATTTACTTTCATTTCCAATTTTCCCCTTTCCAGAGAAAGAAAGCCATTTCTCTTCAGGCATGGAGGAGGTACTCAGGGGCGAAATAAAACGAGAGGTTTCTTGTCTTTCTCAATTGTGTTGCATAAATAATATATACAAAAATGGTGAAAACGAGAAGCTCATTTTGTTCTTGTCTTCTCTGATACAAAATGATGTTGCTAGTGCTAGTGCTACTATCTCCCTATGGACATGCTTGAACTCAATAAAACAATAGAGCGAATATGATCAGAATAGACAATCTTTTGTATTTACTTTAGCACGCCACCGTGTTTGTCCCAAAATTGAGCACGACCATTGTTGTAGCTTTAATAATTTATGCAATCAGCCAAAACTACAATAACAGTCGAACAACAATACTATGAGAGAACCATATGGGCTTTTTAAAATTTACATAGAAATGAGCAGATTATCAAACTGGGAGCTTAAAATCAGAAAAAAACTTTTACGCTGACTATCACGACTTAAAGCGCATTGAGGAACATATAAGGTAACAACATTTTCGAACTATAGTTTCGAATATTTCAAGCACGATTTAATCGTGCTTTTTGCCATCATACATACCTACCTCAGCTACGCACCTAATAAAGTTATTAAATAGCCTAACATGATTTATTTAGTTTTGATTTTACAAGGCTGACTTTGAAACTTAAATATTACTGGGTATTTGGTAATGTTGACAGCTATATGTGGTATCCACTCTTAGGAAATATTTGTTATGATAATACCTGTGATGAGTCTAACCCTGTATTTATGCATGAAAATGAAAATATGCCTTGGAAAGGTAGGCAAACAAGCATAAAGTTAACTAAAATGCATTTAAAATCTGCACGGAGAAAACATTCTAAAAATCAGCAGTACAACACTCACGCATCCGAGCGAGCTGAATTAGCGGTGAAATAGTGAAAGACTGACTAAAACTCAGTTGTCAGAATGTTCAATGCGATTTCAACTTGGTGATATAATATAGGAATACGCAACGTCATTTTTGTGCTTGGCCTTGAAATCAACACTAAAACGGCATTTAATCATACCGTACTCATTTGCACAGTTTATAGTCCGGAATATAGTCAGTAAAATTGATTCCTATTCATTCGTCCACTGATTTCCACGATTTATGTCTATGTTCTTTTTCCCTACTAGGTATGCTGCAAAATTAGGTGTCCATTCACATCATAAACACGTCACTTCAGTTTACAATCATCATCATCATCATCACCATTACCATATAATGGTAATAGGCCAAGTGCCTGGTGAGTTTTCTGCAAATAGAGTGAGATATGGACCAGACATCCAAAAACAATTTAAATAGTCATCATTGGTACATCACCACAACACCGCATGAAATGCACAGAAACTTACCAACACATGTAGTTGGAGCCGGTTCTCCTCATATTAATCAAGCCGACATGTTTACCAAGCAAATAACTAGTCTTCCAACTGTAACATGCAATGAAGACCAGATGACCACCCACACCTTTTTCATAAAATACATCTCAAGGTCTACACTTGTCTCATTTTGATGAAGTCCAAGCCTACCGAAGCTGAAAATGATGTCATTAAAGCAGCAATTGGAATTGGTAATGCAACCAGAACCAAACTCGATACCATATGGACCGATTTTATTCAACCCATAAAATCCATCTACACCAGAAACCTTACGTTCAAAAGCATTCTGCTTCTGACGAAGTCTATATAACTTGATCAAATCTCATGAAAAAATCGCACACTTTACTTAAAGTGGTATATTCCTCATCTAAATTGTACATAAATCATTGCAAAGCCAATTTATGCTTATTTAGGCTCAAACTGGCAGATGGAGAAAATTCCAATGCGCCATTTGATTACACCCTGGCTGCTTGTAGATAAATCCGTCATTTTCGTCTTCGCCTGTCACAAGAGTCGAAAGTTGACGAAATTTACCATCAGAAATCTCAGAGCACCAAACATTCGCCAAGCTGCACACTGCACTCACATGATAATCCACTTGACAAACTCATAATGAGAAATGAGAAGTTGGCACCTTTTCTCTCTCTCAAGAAAATAGGAACGTATCGTAAAGTAAAAAGAGTACTAATAAACTGAAGAAGAAATCGCGCTTTTCGCAGAATGCAAATATAAACACCTTCGATAACTCATCCTATGTCTCTTTAAAGTCTATCCACGTGTTGCTCTTTCCTTCATCTTCAATGTAGCTCATTGCAAAGTTTAAAAGCACTTGAGTATTTTTTATCACATTACACTACTATGAACGATAAAAATTATGTAATGTTACTTCCTTGTTGAATAAAAACCATACGTAAGGTAGGTGCCTAGTTCATAGGTATCTATGTAGCATATTTTTCCTGGTGATTATAGAAACTCCGTTCATTTAAACATGCTTCATGCAGAGTAACAGCATCATAGACACTATTAAGCGATAAAAAATTGCTTACACTCTGCAGAGCATTTTTGAAATGCGGAAGAAGGGGAAATGGAAGTGTTGAGTTCTTGTTCTGCTTCAAGTCACGGCATTATTTCAAAATATATTGCTGATATGGCCATTATCTTCATGATCATGATCAACATGTCATGTCAGGTCAGAATGGAGTACACCTTACTATGTACTAAGAAGAAAAAAACTTATGGCTCATTTCATGATGAACCCAAACCAAATGACTAATGGTATATATATAAGCTTACATGCATGTATGTACATGGCTATTACCTTCTCCCAGCTGCGAAAATTCACGGGAATTTTTTCGACACATTCTTCAAAAAAATTTTAATGGCCATGTGCTGGCTCCTCTAAATACATATTATGTAGTAATGTATTCGTCAGATATCTTTAGTTTTAAGTTTTAGTCTTGTTTTACTAGCTATCCTACGGCATAAGTCACACCTTTTTTCTCAAGCCCACATTCCATCGCCAATAACTCCTCTCCAAAAGGAAGAGAGCTGAAAAGCGAAGGAGGCTAGAGGAAATGATGGGCAAGTTCTCAATCCTTTTAAGAGAATAATACAAGGCGGAAGGATATCAGTTTTCGGTAGCAGGATATAAGACAGCCTCGCCCATCATCTATTACTTATTTTATGGAGATGAGTTGCGATAAAAATTCGGAGACGCTCATAGAACACATACGTACAACGAAAAAAACAACACATTCATTCTTCTGGGTGGAATGAAAAATATGGTTTATACACTTAAAACAAAAAATCAATTTAATTTTCGTTGAAATGAACATCCTTTGTTGTTTTCTTAATGATGACGGTGACGGTAGGCATGAAAAGAGTTGTAAATCTTCCTAATGAAAACGATCAATTTAAATTCCTTTTGACAAATGCTTTTGAGATTAAGTGTTCCATCACGTACAATATGAGCCTTAGTTGGGAAAATTTTAAATGGAAAATATTGAAATGCAACCATCATTGAACGTTTTTTGCTCATTTGAAAAATACAGGGTAAAAAACCATTCGCGCTGTGTTCATTACTTTCTGGCGAATCATTAATTTTTACAAGACAGTTCATTTTCTCGTGGTTCCATGAATACGACTCGTTGTTTGGGAAAATATTTGATCTAGGCTATGCCTTCTCCATGAAAAATTTCTTTGATAAAAATTAAGATAAAACTGAAAAACCTAGACTTTATAACAATGATCCTTAGATCGATGCGTCGTTTGTTATTTAGTACACGCATGCCCATCCTAACTTTGTTTCTCGTTCTTAATGGAATGGGTTATATGGTTATATGAATATGAATCTTATGAATGCATGGCGAAGAAACAAATAGCTTCAAGCTTAGCCTAAATAAAGACTTCGCGTTTACAGAGTGGTGTAATGATGCAAATAAATTCCTTGAAAGATGCTGTTAAACCATATTTACTTTCGAATGTTTTCCTCCTACTAAAAATTTCATTTTCGTGAAAATTGAGCCTATTTAAATCTGAAAATTCAGTCGTAAAATCATAATCCAAGTGTAATGCGGCAATAATCAGGTCATTTCCCTTGAATCGTGATGCTTAGTACTAGCTAAGTCCAACAAAATGAGACAAATATTTTTAGTACAAACATCTCAGGTAACGCTTGCGTAAACAAAAAGAAAGCAAACCATAAAAACTTACTTGGTCAGTGGCTGAGGAAAATGACAGTAATTGCGTGGTATTACAGTGCAACCTCCCAAAAATTTCTTCTATACGTCTCTACCTCTTCCACCCACAATCACGGTCTTTTGTCACGCCAAACCAAAGAAACTTTCCTTTTTTGTTCAAATATTATGTTCCCGATTAGGAAGTACAATACAATAATTGAACACAATATTTTGAAACCCGTGGGGAAGCAAAAATGGAGAAAAGAACTTTAAATGTTGAGCATACGAGACAAGAAACGCGACACTGACAACACTTTTAAAGTTCGTCTACAACAACTGTCCCAAATATCTGGTTTCCCGTTTTATCTCAAAGTGAACAAAAAGGCTCCGGTTCATTCATTCGATCAAAAACAGAAGCTGAAGCTTGCCTCGGTTGGTTTAGGTAATATACTTCTCAAGGTTCTACAACAGATTGTTATTGTCACAGTAATCCATTTGTATTTGACTTGTATCTTTCAAAGTGACAGTTTCCCTCTGTTCTTCGCCTAATTTCGACCATTTACGAGTGTTTTTTTATCACCATTACAACTGCTAATGGAATCCTGAAAAAAGCTCAAGCTAGTAAATCTAAATTTGTTTAAATTGACAAAGGCACCCACCGCCACGTCCCTAAAAATCACGTTGAAGGATCCTTGTTTAATATCTCTGTGACATGACATGAACATAAGCTATACGATCACAAAATGAAATTTTCACACTTTTGAAGAAATACCAAATTATTTTCGAAAAACAAGAAATACTATTTATGATTATTACTCCTTTCCAATGTTACCTTTAAAGTGTGGGATTTGCCTAGCTGTACTGGTACTGATACTGCATGCCTGAAGCAAGCACGATCTGAAATGATTACTTCACAGGCCAAAATCCATCTCATCTGAGGAAAAAAGCAACAAACACGATTTGCGTTTAATAAGCCGACTGTCTATGTATCTCAAACATGGGAGAATCTCCACCATTTATAGACCAGACCCACTATCACTTCATCCCTACAATCCTCTTACCTACTGACAGAAGAGGAAAATGCAATGCAATAATAATATTATCTCCTCTCCTACTTTACTCTCGCACGTTCACATTCACAATCTTGTTCATAAAATACTGCATAAATAATCCAAAAGAGATGCAAAAGATATACATATATGTAGGGATAGGGACAGAAATTAGTTTGATGATCGTGTTGGTTGTGTAGGTTGTAGTGATGATACAATGACGGTGCGTTGTTGGGTTGTTCTCATATGCAAAGGTTGCTGTATTCCATGAATGAGCTCATCCACGTAATTTACCGAGGTTCTCGTAATAAATGATTAAAAAGTAGGTATACTTTTCACGCAGTAGAACCTACATAAATAAATGCACATAGGTTTGTAACTTTAAATATCGAAAATTTAGTGGTTGAGTTGAGATAGCAAAACCTGAGCAAGAATTGAATTGCGAACGTTTTCCTCTAGCGGTTGTCAATGACGAAATGAGAGGAAAAAAGTATTGTTCGGCTCATTGAGCGATGCAAAAGAATATCATCGGCTTGAGAGGTTTTCGAAAAACGTGCATGGAATACTTCAAGATTTTAGCCTTTGCAGTGCAAGAATGAATTCCTGCACGCATTTTTATTTGTTAACCTACCTATACAATAGCTTGTATAGCACTAGACTAGCATCTTGCATAGTTGGAAGGAAGAACTTTTTCCTTCATAGTTTTTGTCAAATGTTCTCCGCTCTAGCTCTGATAGTAATGCAGCATCCTTTCTCGTAATGTGATGTGCTGATGAGCCAAGAACTGCGATGATATTCTTGTATATTCTCCTTCTTCACATGTACCTTGGGGATTTTTTGTACTTTTTTTCCTAACGCTCGTTACGTCAAGAGGGGAAAAATATATAAGGAAGAGTAAGACCAACACAGGAATAGTAAGAAATATAGGGGAGACCAACATATCTTTTAAAACTATCCCCATCCCCCTCGGAAAAAATATAGTTTGGAGGACGACGTAGAGGGAATACTGAAAAGGGATTGTGAGTGTGTGCATAAATGCGTGAAGCTCCTTCCGACAGAGCCTTGCATTGCATGCAGAGGAGGGAACGCATTGAGCAAACATGTTAAAACTGAAAACTAAAACGCATCCTCAAAAATCGTAGCGAACTACATTTGTATTGCATGTATGAAGTAAGAAAAGTCTCATTTGAGAAGGCAAAGCATAATGTAAGCTCACAGAAAGAAAGGATTTTTGAGCTAAAGAAAGAAGGGAAAAATCAACGCCGAAAAAATTACTTCTAACTTACATTATACAAGATTGTATATAGTACAGCAAAAAAACGTTTCATGGACATATGCGTTTATTTTGAAAATACTTTGTTAGGTGTACGAATGCATTGTACTATCATAACGTATTTTTCTTTGAAAATGAGAAACGTAATAAGTAAAATAATAAGTTAATTGATGCGATTTCTGCAAATTCAAATTCTGTAAGGCGTACTTCATCTTTCATGCGTAGAAAGAATGTGTGAAGTATACACAGTTTAGATGTTTTCGAAAACTTTAGAAATAAATTGGAGAGAAGGAAAACCGAATCGGGTTTGTAAAAAAGTACTTTACTTTACGTATTTCTTTTTCACCCGACAAGGTTATAAGAATTTGAAAACGAACGTGCTTGTATTTTGCATACGTTTTGCAATTCGACTTACCGCATATATATGTATGAGGAAAATCCGACAAGCTCCACCAGAGTCATTCTACTAAATGTGCCGCAGCATCGCGTACATTTCGTTGATTAGTTGATATTGATGAGAGTGGAAGTTTCTACTAGGACGATTGAACAAGCATTGTACATAAAGCAATGAACAAGTCCATAATAATGGAAACAGCCCGATTAAACGCATGTAAATATACATGCTAAAAAGTTAGTAGGTACCTAAGTATTTATTTTTTGCGTCTCTGTTGAAGCGATTCCCTCAAAATTAATGCTGTGCCCTACATTTAATTCGTAAAAATCTTTGACCTATGGCGTGACAGCGTCCATGCTAGTACCAGATCCAGATTTTTATGTACGTAAGTAAGGTAGTTTTGGATCATCATACTTAATCATGCCGCACTTGTTATTCTAGAATTTTTGAAAACGAATAAAACTGTGTCATGTGTAAGTACTATCTATACCCATGCATCATGCATGTCCCTATATATTTTTCCATCATAAATAGTACAATACATACATGTTTATTCACAGTAAACTGAACTATAAAAACCGTAAAAATAATTTATAAACAAGCCATCTAGAAAGTAAAAAATTACCTCAATTGGATTCATCATGCGATACCATAGCTGTTGATATTCGGTTATTTTGCGTTTAACATGCCATCATCATTATCATTGGCCATTGGAATCAATGACAAAAACCATTTGTAGCTGTCCACGAGGTAAACAGCTCATGTCAATCACATTTAGTTGAATCAAGGATGCGGCTTCGCTTGTCTTTGTCTACATGATTCTCACATACTATGTACATAACTTTCAGCTATTTTAGGATTATGACTTGATTCTTTCTTGGTTAAACAATTTGTATACACGATCTACCTAATTGTACAATATTCTATCGGACCGGACCAAACCAGCCACATATTTTGTAGTTTTGATTTCTACGTCATGATTTAATCGTTTCCTCAGAATAGTAATTCTTCAAGTGTGTATGCGGAAATTGCGGAATTACACATTCCATTGGAGCATCAAGTTTTTGCTTATCTTTACAATGAGGTTATCGCAAGTGGGCTCAATGATGTCAGCCATCGCCTCACGCATAGATATAGAATCAGCCATGAACTAAAACTTACTCATTCATATTTACCGAATCACATGCATTTTTAATGACATGACAAAGTCCCATATAATAAGTTTTTGCCACCCGCTGCACTTTCACGATCAAGATTACCTAAGTAACATAGACAAAAAATTTCGGATTTCTCTGTTGCATCAGTTGAATGGAGTAAACCAACAATATCATAGCTTTTTTTCCTCTATTCTCGTCCTCTCATCATAATCCACTCTTTAGAATTGTAATAGAAGCCTTTTTCATTACCGTCATCGCCATCACAATCATCTTTATCAGCTTGAAAATGTAAAAAAGGTAATAAATGAGTGCCTCTAGCATGAACACTGTCACTGCCTGCAAAGCTGAGTTTATTGCTATACGTTATTTGGATGTGACTCTACTTTTACGAGTTGGTATTGCGCTATTGTTCATTTTATGTTACAGTAAAAAAAAGTGGGAGAATCCCAACCTTGTCTCCGCCTTTTTATTTCCAATTTTTTGTATTGTTCCTCTGCATACGTCATTTATAATAGGAAATGGGTCCATCAAATGTGAGATTGGATCGCAAAAAAATCAGTAATGAACTGAAACTGTGAGGTTCAGGAAAAAATATTCCTTTCTACAAATGGTCGTTTCAGCCAGCCTTTCACTAGAAGAGAAGAGGATTTGACAATCTTTGTCATAATCATAATTATCCACCGTCGTAATGGTAATCAAGCAAAATGAGTCTGTTTGGACTCGTCCCTATCATCAACTTGGAATTGTGTATTGTACTATTTTTATTTCAAGTCAAACATCATTTCTTTTCTGAAGCCAGAAAATAAAGTCATTTAAACATATCCTGTTTATCTGACTACCCTAGATGCACCGTTATTACTATCACTATGTATGTCTCACGGAACGGAAATTATATGGATGATGGTCATGGTATTAATGATGAACACGCTGGAATTCTGTGATTTAATTCTATAACTACATTGACTAAACGCTGCACACAAGGGCATACCTAACCTATGTGGACAACAAATAGCCACACCGAATATTATTGTTTCGTTCAGTCTATTGCGTATGCGCTCATGCTCAAGTTCGCCGATCACACTAGAGTCGAGTCTCGTCCTCTAGAGTCGCTCAGAACAGGCTCGCGTAACACAAAAAGCTCTTGCGTGCCTGTGTTGCGTATGCTCACGTACGGGATGGCTCTGTGTGTTTTCTACGCTTTGAACTTTTTCAATGACAGACAAGTCAACGCAAAGGAAAAAGCAATTGAGTGAGTTTATAGCCAAACTTACCCAGAAACTGCAGAATCCGGAGAGTCTTGCGCTCCAGCATCATTGCCTTTGATGGAGCCACTTTTTGAAGAACCGTTTATCAGGATTGGCGGTGTCCCTGATTTGCTCCCGGACTTCACTGGGGCATCAGAGACTGGATTTTCGTAAATTAACGTCTCCACCATCGAACCTTTTGAACTTCCAAAGGAGACTCTGTTGGAATCCAACATAACCAAATATTAAACAAGGCACAGCAAGAAAGTAGTTTGGCTGTTTTGCAGCTTTACGTAATAAAGAGAACTGCCACCAGGAAAATTGTCGACAGGAGATAAAATTAAAAAAATAGCTTCGTAGCTACTTGTTATCAGAAAGCTGATACAAAAATAAATCCCTGATAACGGGTTTACAACACGTGAATAATTAAATTCGTCTACACTCGCGGAAAGCGGTAATCATGATGCCTCACCAGCAATTATTTACTTTCACATTAGCGACTACAACTATTCTTTAGATGGAACTCTTATCTCCTCTAATTCATGTTTTTAGGAAAAGATAATGAGCTTTTTCTGGTTACCTTTTCAAGCCGGTAGCTTTCGTGCCATTAGTAACCTTCCCAAGTTTATTTAAAGCCGGCGGCACAGTTGTCCCCAGTATGCCCGAGAGAATCATTGGAAATGTTATCTGAAGCATTGTGCTGTTGCTCAACCATAGTAAGAAGTGGAGTCTCTTCGGACTCGTTGCTCTGGCTCATAGTCTCTTCATCTTCTTCACCCTCTTCATCCAACTGGCTTTTCCATTGCTCCGTCGCACTAACTCTGTTTTTCTGTCCTCCAGTGTTGCCTCCAGTCATAGATGATGATGACGAAGAACTTGTGGAGAAAGTGGAGAATGTTTTCATAATTCCAGGTTTCGTCACTCCTGTCACAGAACTGCTATTACTCCTTGCCGTTGAGATCACAATCTCCTCTGTGTAGACGACATTACACGTCGCGTCGTCCATGCCACCACCCATGCCCCCACTAGTACTGCTACTACTTGCGCTGATGCCAGAAGACAAGGAGGCTGCTGACGTCGTTGTAACGCCGGAACTCTTGTATTCTTCGCCTTCCAGCAACTTTATCGTCTCACAAACAGAATCTGTCAATCCGTGTGAGATTAAGTCCAGATCGTGGTGATGCTCATAGTTCATATTATTCCCTCCGCGTGATGATTGCAATTGCACTGAAGGGGAACTTTTCGTTTCGTTTGAATTGGAATTGATTGTATCGGCCAAGTAGTTGGCGTTTCCATTGCTTGCGTTATTGTTCGGATGCTCCTCTTCCGCGAACATTTTGTCACTTAAACGGTACTTTGATGAATTGTTGGCGGATTTGTTAAGAGAATAGTTCAAACTGTTCTTCAAAATGGTTTTCGGGACGATTGGAGATTGCTTTGGGTTAGGTTCATGTATTCCAAATAAATCTACAGAGTAATTAGGATGATGATGCTGATGGTGCTCGTGGGAATTGAATTCAGTTGGTGGTGCGGATGTATTATTCGTGCTGCTGTGATTACTTGTGGTTGAAGATGCTGGACTGATGCTGCTACTACTACTGTCATTGAAGGCTACAACCTCTTTGGTGTTCACCTTAATGATCGAGTCAATTCCAGTGAAAGTTGGTTCTCCTTGTGTACTGAAAGCTAGCATTTTGTGCCGGCCTCCTGCATCCGAAACATGGACCATTCCGATTCTAAATCTAATCCAAATTCTACGAAAGCTGAAGGGGACTCCACAGCTAAGCCTTCCAGTATTTTTGACAAGTTGAAAGAGTAGTCACAGGAAGAAATAAAAGTGAAGCTGAGAAGAAATGAGGAGTTGGAGGAAATAGGGTAACAACTACCTACGTATTGAACGTTTTGGGATGTCGTCTTGAGAGTTGGAGGAAACCACTTTAACTTAAAGCTTTATGGTAGTTAATGGTGCACAACACGACTAG
>JAHZNI010000557.1:0-16543 GCA_027744415.1 Seira ritae
CTCATCACACGGATCATCATTTATTCTACAATTACAACTACGGACAGTTCTTTACTTTTTGGGATAGAATTGGGGGATCATTTAGAAATCCATCTGCGTATGAAAATGATTCTCCTTTACATCAGATCTTGAAGACGACAACAGGTCGTGGTTGTACTGAAAGGAAAGACGGGAAGAAAAAGCTGTGATGACTGATCTGATGAGTGATGACTGATGACGAATGACTTGTCTCAAAGTACCCCATTCATAGGTATATATATATATATATATCCTCATTTACCTAATGTGTATTGAAGCCCTGAAGCCTGTATATACTGGGGTGGTTAATAATAATAAAGTATGTAATTAAGTATATCATGGGTCTTGTTAATAGATTTTCGAATAAAAAATTTAATGAAAATTAAACTAAACCGCAAATGTGTTTACAATCGGGCTGATTTGAAAAACAAAACCCGAGAAATGTATTTTTGGCCATGTTAAGTCATTCATAATCACATAACTTCCCCACAAAACTGGAATGGCATATGCACGATGCATTCATTTTTAACTGATTTTAATTGGTCCGCCTTGCTCATTAGTTTTTCCTACTCTTGACTCATAGCAAACATGAAGAAAATTGCCTGGCTATTTGCAGAAATTGTCGTGTCGTATATCAGTCTCAATTCAACAAATAATTCTTTCGTAGGTTGAAAACGAATCTTTTCTCTTGGAAGCTTTTAGATTTCTGAAAATTCGAAATGATGACTTGCGGTTTAAGGTTGATGAATCTAGATGGATCCTTGATTTGAGAATTGATGGATGGTATGTTAGGCTCCGGCAAATGCAATAATGGAAAGGAAATAAATAAATATGCCTTTGATTTGGATGCTTCTAATTCTAAGATTGATGATTGACATTGATGACTAAAACCCATTATGCACGACTCAGCTATAGGGTAGATAATGTAAGTATGCCGGAAGAGAAAGCCGTAGGTACATATTTTGGATAAATACTTCCTGGGTACATATTACACAGGTATAATGTCGTATGAATTTATATAGGTCCAGTAATTATTCCTATTAATTATGTCAATCAAAGTAAAATAATTCATCTTGTTTCATCTCACCGACTCGCATAGCTTCGGTTCTCTTTTTTGTTTGCATGATCCACTAGAGAACAGTATTAATATTAATATTATCTTGTCACGACGTGAATTAAACGTGAAATCGAATTAAATGTATGTGCGATACTAAACGAAGGACAACCAGGGCGTTTTAAATTATTCCTATTAATTGCCAATCAAAGTAAAATAATTCATCTTGTTTCATCTCACCGACTCGCATAGCTTCGGTTCTCTTTTTTGTTTGCATGATCCACTAGAGAACAGTATTAATATTATCTTGTCACGACGTGAGTGCGATACTAAACGAAGGACAACCAGGGCGTTTTCTCGCAAAAGAGAGTTTTACATGATCCTGGAAAAAATTATCAAAAATGTAGATTCACACGCGATCTATATAATAGTTCTGTTGCCCGTGCATGTACTCGATCAACAAAATATTGCATTTTGTGGCGTTGTTGGAGTATAGGTGCTCCATTTTCATTTCGACTGTTCATGAGCGACATTTCATGAAGGACGTATATATTTTGCATTACGATTACACTGAACTGAAAAAGATACTCAATATCGCTCGAGCATCTTTGGTTTTTCTTTATTATGAATTTTACAATTCCACTAACACTAATCATTTTAGCTTCAATCTCAGTTGTCCTTACTCAATCGTCCAAGTCTGCCCGACCGCGAAGTTTTCACTACTCGCATACATACAACCCCTACTTCATCACAACTCCTGTCGCTGATTATGAGGATGTCAATTCAAAGTCAAGAAAGTCTGAGATATTCAACCAGATCATCGATGAGAGTAACTACGACACTCGGATTCGTCCTCCGGGGCTCAATGGGACAGGACCTACCGAGGTCCAGATTGGACTTTACTTACGAAGCGTGGAAAACGTGGATGATGTGAAAATGCAGTATTCCGTGCAATTAACATTCTGGCAAGAGTGGACAGATCCGAGGTTGAGTTACTCCCATATACAGAATAATGTGAAGTACCTTCAGCTTATCGTGGCAAGGCGAATCTGGATGCCAGATGTGTTCTTCATGAACGAAAAGTCAGGTAAGATACAAAAATATTAAGAACACAAAAACGATTTTAAACTGCAACCCATGCCATGTCACTATGATTCATTTTCAGGTTATTTGCATGAACTCATCGTTCCAAATCTCTACACTCGCATATTTCCCGATGGCAGAGTCCTTCAGAGTTATCGAATCAGCCTAGTCCTATCATGCGCCATGAATTTACGCGCTTACCCTCTGGATATTCAGTCTTGCCCAATTAGTATTGCTAGCTACGGCTGGACAACAAAGGATCTCGTTTTAAACTGGAGGAATGAAATACCCGTAAAATTAGCAAGTGGATTCAGCACACCGAGATTCCATCTGAAGGATTTCCACACAACAACTTGTGGATCGAAGACTCCAACAGGCTCCAAAGTGCTCCCCCTGCAAGCTACGCTAAGGCACTTGATGTTTGGACGGCTTGGTGCCAAGGAATGGTGTTTGCAGCATTGCTGGAATTCGCAACGGTCAATTACATGTGTCACAAGGCAAAGAAACTAGTGGTGACGCAGAAGAAGTTGTTGAAGGAAAAGGATAAGGAGACTTTGCAGGAATTAGAAGAAAAACTCATGACAAAAGCGTTGACCAACGCAAAGAGAATGGACAGGGCATCAAGGATAATTTTTCCGATCGTATTTTTAATATTTAACGTAGTTTATTGGCACCACTATCTCGTGTACCATCGTTAAATGAACGCATAGACTTGGCTTAAGATAAAATGAGAAGCAAGTTGAATTCATTCGAATGAGGTAACAAAACAGCTAATAAGGTTTTATTTTTTTAGCTTCATGCTCGTTTTAATTTTGTTTAATACTTAACAATAAAAAGCATTTTGTCGAAGAAACTTTAAAAAGACACATTTTGCGACAGCTTCATCAATACATATCATAGCCAATATTATTCAAAAATGTTAACCCAATAAATTCTCCTCCACAGTAAAAATTCAGATTAAGAAAATTATCGACTTAAAATTTGTTCAATCAAAATTTGAAAGTTAGCAATTCCGGATGGACAAAACGCTGTCTTTAGATTGTAATTGTAGATAATGTAATTATGTATTATAATATATAACTTGCAAGTTTAAGTATTGCTGGCAGATTTTTTCCCTGTGGCATAAGAACAGGGTTGACTCCGTCACAAAAAAACAACAACTTTTCAAAAGACAACGAAATAGTAATAACACAATAATAAACTTTTGCGAATTTGACAAACTCATGGAGGAATTCTAAACTAGGTAAAGGTATATAACGAATCTAGTACGAATCATTTCTTAATTTCAAGCACTATTTAATAATGTAATTAAAATTAAAGTTTTTAGTCTTACATACATATCATCACACATGATTTTTTGTGTAGAAATGCAGTCGCGCAGGCATTCTACAATATTATAGCATGATTACACGTTTCAAGTTACTATTATAATAATTAACTTTCTAACTGCTAAACTACTTGAAATTTTTTAAATCTTTAGTGGTTTAGTTATAATGATCCACTTTGTCTTTAAACTAATGTGGTTCATAAACGTGTAGCCACCTCACCACCGCCACTTACAGCCTTTTCGGTTACACATCGACCACATTTCATATTATTTATATATTTCTGGTCGTCGCCCTTACGATCTTATTCATTTAATTATTAAATTGATAATAAAAAGAAGCCTAGTTTATACACATGAGTTTTATCATTATTTTTTTATTTTATGAATACAGTGATTACAAGTTATTTTGAAAAAAATATCCAAAGTTTTTGACACGCTAAGAAATAGGACAGAAGTCTATTATATTCAACGATTTGACTTCGTTTGACATCAAGCTTTAATCACCGGATGTCCAACGTACACGTTGTTAAGTTTAAAACGAAAATGCGTTTCCCATTTCGTCTGGGTAAAAAAATTTAAAGAGAAATGTGGCGATCACGATATACACCATCATATTATACACGTATAATATTGCAAATTTCTTACGTCAAAAAGTTTGGATGTTTTGAAGATTATTATAATTGTATTAACAATAAAATTAGTAGATACAAACTAAAGCATTACCACATAAGGAAATGAACTCCCGCAGTATATGTCTACGACTACGACTCAGAAAAACGTCTACTAAAAGGTTTGTGGACTTCAAGAATGAGATAGCTAATAATCTGTTTAGAAAATGGCACACACCACGCATCCCAATATTTTATTCAAAATTCCCAAACTAGCAATCTGTTCAAAATTCATTTGCTCTTCTGCCATTCACGCATACAAATTAAAAAAATTGGTGTTGGGAAAGTTGACTCTTCTTGATTTAGGTGGCATAAAACAAATGACTTAACGAAAAACGTCTCAGATTACATCTATGCCAATGCCCACAAAAGATTTTTCCATTAAAAATCGTGTAAATTAAACACAAATGCTCAACAAACAATATATTAAGGCATAAATGATGTTTTCTTCATTCATATTAGAAGAAACAACGGTGGTTAACAGTAAGTTGATGTTAGCTAAAACGCTTTTCACTTTCATTCTGCTACTAGAATAGCCACTTTCAAAACAGCAAGAGGATGTCGATCGATGACACTTAATTGGGTTGGATCTACTTTCGTGCTTATAATACTATGTACTACAATTGCAACGGGTGTTTTGAGTGTTATCGAGACACACGCAACTAAGTTTTAGATCAACGGCTCAGGTAATTATTACATTCAAAACCTTTTAGGGAAAACGTGGGTTTACATGATTAAATGATTACACTAAAATATATGTATGATAAAGTGTGTAGGTATGCACATTGGTTTAGATACCGAAATCGAAATGAAACTTTTAAATAATTTTGACCTTATTTGGTTTCACTAAACGTAGCTAATCTAAAAATTGAAACCTCCTGCGTCAGGCATGGAAGAACTGCCGGCGTCAAATTGGAAGGTATTATCGGTCGTTTCTGGAACTAGATCCGGGTCTTCATCAACCTGAATTGAAAAAACAGTCATCAGGATTCACATTTTTTATCTTGATGAATAAAATGCTAATAAAAACTTTATCAGTTTATTCTTACATCATCTGAGAAATAGTGCTCGATAATTTCAAATGCTATTTTGTATATTTCTAAGTTTTCGTGATTCTGAAGTGATTCTATTTTATCCAGGCCTCCACATTCTTCGATTATATTACACGCCTTTTCCGTCTCATCTCCAGTGGACATTTTCAGAATGTTGTAGATTCCATCGAGAACGATTTGAATCACCTGCACAAGTAAAGTAAAATGATAAAATATATGCTCGTAAAAAGGAAAATGCCAATATTACAAATGTTGAAAGTCGTACCTGTGCGTCTTTGCAGTTGAGTAAATTACAGAAAGGTGGTATCACCCCAACGTTAACCAAGTAGGCAACTTGTTCTTTATTTCCGCTAATCATCATGTTGCTGACCGCCCAAGCCGCTTCCTTTTGCGTTTGGAACTCACCCTAAGTAATATGTACCAGATTTGCTTTTCAAGAATCAAATCGAAAGAAGCATCTATTGAAGTTACTCAAAAGTATTTATTATGTTCCCTGTTTACCTTGTCTAAATGATGAATGATCAAAGGTATAAGATTTGCGTCAATTACTGCTTGAACTTGAGCATGATTTCCGGCCGTAACATTAGATAAAAACCAAACTGCCTCCTACGACAAGAGAAAACAAGTTTTTAATTTTAAGTTTAGCATTTTAATACGAATAAATAAAGAGTAATTACAGAAGTCTTCAATTGGCCTACCTTGCAAATTTTCGTTTTCGGATGCGACAACAGAGCAGGGAAATGTTTCAGAGCATCACAATTTAAAACTGCTTGTGTCTGCTCATCAGTTCCAGTCACGATATTACCTACAGCACGTACAGCGGCACTTTGCACCTAGATGTGAAAAAATGCTTGTTGCAAAATTAAACTTGACTTAAACTGAGTAAATAAACTCCAAAAAAGGCCAATTCTTACCTTGTCATCTCGGTGTGATAACAAAGAAACCAACTTAGGAACCACTCCACTGTCAACAACCATTTGAATGATATCATTGCCTGCGTCAGTAACGTAACTTATTGCCCAAACTGTATCCACAAGTACCTGCAGAAATATTATTTCAATTGGACGGTTACTTCAACTTAATTCAATGACATCAATTAATTACATATACATATAACGGTAGACATCGAAAATCTTAATAGTGGAAAATTCAATTCTCTTTACTTACACTGGTATCAGTATGATGAACTAAAACATTCAGAGCTGGAAGAATGTCTCTGAGGGTTTCAACGGGTGGTGGAGGTTCTTTGCAACGACACAAATTGACGATGACCCACGTAACGTTTCTTAAAAATGTGATGGGGATATTCGGCTCGATGAAGTTCAACAATGGAGCAACCACACCGAGAGATATTACGTAATCTCGTAGGCGTGGACCANGACCCACGTAACGTTTCTTAAAAATGTGATGGGGATATTCGGCTCGATGAAGTTCAACAATGGAGCAACCACACCGAGAGATATTACGTAATCTCGTAGGCGTGGACCATCTCCAATTATATTTCCTAAAATTCGATCAAAGTCTCGTTATTCAAATGCTACCGGCTATTGATAAACATAACAAAATATCTACTAATTTCCTTATATAACACTAAATCATACCCAAAGCCCAGACGGCTTGCTCGCAAACGTTTTGATGAGGTGAGCTAAGGAGTTCCAAAAAGAGTGGTACAGCTCCAGCAGCGACAACTGCTTGGGTCTGAAGAGAGGTTCCAGAAGCGATATTCGTTAATGCCCACGCAGCTTCAAACTGAAGAGAGGGACTACAATTGAAAAACAAAGTTCTCAATTAGTGCATTGATCTTCAAACCAACTTAACTCTTCACATATCTACTTTTAATTAACATATTTAATATTTACTATTTATAAATCATTGTCAATCACAAAATAGTGAAAACTCACTTGTTCGTTGTTCTTAAGCAGTTAACAAGAATAGGCAAAATGCCACAGCTAATGAGTGGGTTTATTGGGGGATTTCTATCAGACGAAAGCAACTTCCTGACAGCAGTAACTGCTTGGTATTGGACTTCGGGATCTTCCGATGATGCTTGCGTAACTAACTGCTGCAAATTCACCGGCGCTGACGCAGGCTGCAAACATTGCAAGATAAAACAAGACAACGTTTATATGATTACTTAAACACACGATATCATCTGTCAAGTTAATTATGATTCACCTTATCCGCCTCATCATCGGTGGCATCCGACTGAGGAACGTTTCGGCGTTTCTGTAACGTTTCATTCCTCTTATTCTTTCGCAACTCTACCGTGACCTCCGTGCGACGTCTTCGCAGCTCCTAGATTGAACAATAATGAATCAAATGATTTCAGAATCACAATTTTTATTTCAGAATAAGCTATAAATTCTAATAAACTTACGTCAGTATCTTTTCCTTTATTTTTAAAATACAGTTGCCTCGAGTCAGACATTGCAAAGGTATCTTTTGTCTTGCCTTTCACTGGTGCAGTGCAGCAAATCAACTATTTGTTGTTGTTAATCTATAGGCAAGAGCAAAATTGTAAATATTGGCACTGCCAAAATTGAAATCCATTGATTGACCATTGAGACCAACACAGTCGATTATTATGCTCGATTAAATCGATTTTATTACTTCAACAATTAATTTGTTTATTTCTGTCAATATAGCGACACTATTGCATCGATATAGCTTTCATCAGGCTCGCCCATCGATACTACTTTAGCCAGCAACAAATAAGAGGACATCGTTCACTGACTTGACTCCACAAAAGTTAAACCAGTCAATGAGTCATTACATAGCATTCAGCATTTAACGAGCCATTTAATTAATTACACTAATATAAATATTTTTCAATAAACCATAAATAAACACACCTTGTTCTTTATACCATTTAAAATATACGACGAAAAACAATGAACGAGTAGATCAGTGGGACCACGACGTAAAACCCTTTATTCCCGGATCCAACAACGGGATTCACGTCAATTTTATTTATTTTCTAGGTTTAACTGATGAGATTAATAAATATTATTTAAATATAAAGTATTTATCGGTAAAATAACAATTAAACAGCGCCAACTAATAAACACTCAAGTCAGTAGGTAGTCAACGTATAACAATAATTATCAGAGGTTTTACTCTTCTTTTGTGATAAATATTATGCATGTACGCATTGCAATTGCAATTGCGAAGAAGAAGAAGGCAAGGAAGTAGGTACTGCTACATACATAGTACTAAAGTGGGATAAAATATGGATAAGGATAATCACTTACAAAGTAAAGTATATAGTCGTATATGTAATAATAACATGTATATGTATAGCATTCATTTATTTTGTATTTCGGAGAAACCCTATAATCCAAGTATGGCCAGGATATACAAACAATGCATTTAGCCGTTTGAGGTTTCAATATTTGGACAATGTGTGGAGTGGAACGGACAATGAGTGACTAATGTCGTGAATGTGTTACAGAGAGAGGTTTGGTTAGAAAAAAAAACTCATACGCTAATGCGCTCGTATTCCACCGCCGCCGCTGTGCATGCATGCTTTTGATCCAAGCAGAGACATAGACAGAGAGTAGAAAAAAACATTCAGTCATTGACTGACTGCATGCGAAAAACGTTTGATACTTGGAATCTAATACGTTCATGAAGTTCGATGAAAGTGAAATAGATGACGCTATATAAAGGAGCAACTTGGGAAAAAGACAAAGGCTAAAACTGAATGTTTGTCTGAATGAACTGAACAAAATGCTAAAACTCTGGTTGGCAAAAACTTTGAGTTTAATCTTTAATTAAATCTTAAGAAAACTTCTACTTCTTAATTACTTATCTAATACAAATTTTGAATTTTAGAGTTTATTTAAAAATTCCTGTTGTACGAAAATAATGAAGTATGTTACATAACGAGGCCTACAACACCTGTAAACGATACAAATATTTTACTTTAGCCATTAAGAGTATGGGAAAGTGTCATCAAGCGGCTATTGGAATTAAAGTTGCTTCGGATTAAAATTGTGATTAAGTTTCGACCATCAAATGATTGCCTTTCGAAGCTCGTAAACAGT
Organism: Seira ritae; assembly: GCA_027744415.1. Classification (NCBI taxonomy): domain Eukaryota; kingdom Metazoa; phylum Arthropoda; class Collembola; order Entomobryomorpha; family Entomobryidae; genus Seira; species Seira ritae. The sequence continues at coordinate 9,249 of JAHZNI010000557.1, forward strand.
AAACACCTATAGCCCATCTGGATTTCATGAAAGGCAGTTTCTTAATATGAAAATTCCAGCTAGCCATGTGTCCAAAATAATTCATAGTTCTCACTTTAGTGGCTCAAAGTTTATCGATTTGACCCCCAAGCAGAAAGTAGCTTGAATTCGCAGTCCCGTCCTAAGTTGTCTGACAAAATGAGTTTTAAAATTCGGTGTTCTCATTCCAGCACCTTCCGTGTTTATGTTTATTAAGTAGCAAAGCTACTTTGTGTTTTCTTCCAGTCGTCTGTTCCTTTTTTTTTGTTCAGAACACTTTTCGAAAAATATTTCATCAATCGAAAGCTGAGCCCCATGAAAACTGAAGTTCGATTTCAGAAAATCGGTGAAGTCATTTAGCCGTTACAGGCCAATGAGTATGACCCCTTTCTCCCATGTATTTTAATGCGGAAAAATAGTTTTTCAATGCTGAGCAGGAATGGTGGTCAGATCATGCAAAATGGTGCAAATAGAGTAATGTGTGATTCTGAACTTAAGCGCTGGGCCAGATTGAGCTTCGACTGGGTGACTTTAGAGTTCATATGCAAACAAATCAATCTACGGTGACCCTATAGTCATAATTTAAAACTCTATTCGGAGATTATATTTCACTAATTTACATAAAATTTACATATCATATGGTTTATGAAGATAATGTCAAGATAAGTTAACCTCCACGTCAAATATCGTGTATTGTTCAGATCGTGTTAGCTTTGCTTAGTCACTTTCTTTAAATCTCATCAGCTTTAAAAAAATAGATAAGAAATGTGAAGTTTAAAAATGAATTATTTTTAGTATTTGTCGTTTCCCTGACAAATGTTCAATGTAGATGTCCCTTGACCATTTGATGGTGTCAGCAACGCAGAGGATCTTCATAAGTTTAGCGTAGGACGTCGAACAAATTCTGGATAGGAATTTGTCATTTTCAGGGTACCATGATCCCAAAGCTCCGACAATGAAGGGAACGACAAATATTTCCAAAACGGAATAAGATATTTGAATGCAGTTTTTCCACTTTTCCTTACACTTCTCCAAACAACTTTAAGGACTTATAAGCCAAGCACCTGTCACAGGGCTTGAGAAAAAGGGCTTAAAACTAAAACTTGAATTTCTCGACAACAGATCAACATATTTTAACCGAGTTTTCACCAACTTGTTTCCTAGTAAATCTTGCTTCCTCTCCCAATTAAGTTTCTTCGGTTTGTTACTTATTCTCTAGCTTATGGCTTTATTAAGTAGTTTTTAGATTGAAGCAAAATGCAGGCATGCGTACGTATCATAAAATATATTATGTTTACATGTTTATAAGAGGGCTGAATTTATTGCAATGTGATTTCTGCATTTCATTAAACTTCTATAGCTGAGCAACTAACAAGCCATTCATATGCAGGGGGTTTGTAATTGAACAAGTGTTTTCGCAAAGACATCATGCAAGTATCTCAGTAATTATAACTGTGAAAAACGGCATTCCTATAAATATGTATAAAAATATTTTGGACGAGATTGATGAGATATCAAGATGAATTGAGCAAGTGGTGTGCATTTACATATTAGGTTAGAAAAATAGGAGGTTTTATGACTAGAAAACAAAATGCATAGCAGCTTTATTTCATTTCAATAAAAAAGGCATCAAAAATGATGCGCTACAAACAGAATCGTCAAATTACCAAAATTAGCTGCATTGCATCTAGCTATATATAAGCGTATAGTTTACATACATTGGTGTATTCATAAGTATGCATTGCAATTACATTTTAATTACATGAAAAAAGCAAAAAATAAATGAAATCCCATTTTAAAAATCTTGAAATATTAAAGGTGTAAAAATATATTGTTTTTTATTCAAATAGTGCTCATTTCCGATTTTGCAACATTTGACTGTGAGTCCATCGTTTGGTTTGATAGGTGCCATGTGCCATGACACGTAACTGTAACTAGATAAATGCAATTTTTATAAATGAAACTTTTGAAATTGAACTGTCTGTAAAATGATGACACGCAGCAGCAGGTACGAGGATCCCATCCTGTTAGATGGCTTCTGTCTGCATTTGAACACATACAAAATATTATGCTTGCGCACCTACCTCAGATTCCATATTCATGTTAATTAGGAACGCAAAAAAGGTAGTTCCACTTTTAATGAAGACAGAGGTTATGAAATTACAATTACTAGTAATTATGATGGATTACGATTGACGTACTCGCAAAATAGTGACCTTTTCAAATTCACAGAATTTGTAGAAATAAAATTGACACGACTCATCAATATCAATATTGCGCTTTGGTATATTGTATAGTTTCATCATAAGTAATTTTTCCATTCATTTAAAAACAAAAATCATCTTACCTAACTAAAATGCTCAGAAATCACGCAAAACATTTGTTGAAAAAGGAAACCTTGTTAAGATAATGAGAGTGATTCAGGAATAATAATTATTTCCAAGAATTATTTTATCATCATAGAGCATCATGAACGCATCTGTCAGTCCTCAAATTACAAAAGTCAATTTCGATTTACATTATCCTTGATTTGGTTTACTTTATAATGTTATTATCCTGTCCCGAATGTCATAGTCAGGATAATAAAGCAATAAATACGAAACTAATTATTATTAGTGTGACTTTAACTCATCCTTTATGCATTGTAAATTTGTAAAAAAATTGGCAAATTTCGAAATGGTAAGATAAAGATCATTTTCATCCTGTGTGTATGACTATTTTTTTCATTTGCATTTGAATCTTTTGTGCTATTTTTTGAAAGCCATAATGGAAATTAAAGAACATCTCGTAAAAATTCATACGAAGGTTGACACTTTAACCAATCCCCTGTTTTTACTTGTTCTTTCAATTGTTAAGCTTTGGACAGTCATAAAGTAATCAAAATAATATGTATGCATATAATTAACCCGTGAATCTTTAGAATCACTTTAAAATAAGTTCATACGAAACGAGACCAGGGTGCGAAAGCGAGTAAGCAGCGCCTACGCAATTGAGCTCGAATGGTGTTATGGACAATAAATCATGATCCCCCACCCCATAGTGACCGTTGGGAAATTTTCACTCTGTTCCAATAAATCAGTCCTTAAAATTTAAGCCATATCGCTTGGATTTTAAAAGGAAATAAATCCTTCGAATTGTTGGAGCCTGTAGATTAACCACGGACTTGGAACAAATCAGACGACCAGTGTTTGTAAATTTTAGCCATCATTCGAAATTTGTTTCATGATTATACTCACATTGAAACTCAAGCAAAGTGCATCAAATGTATTGGACTCTCAACTCAACACCAAATCGTTCGCATACTCAATAGTCAATTGATATTCTGATGACAAAACAGTAATTCTATCCCCAAAACGTGCATCAAATGTATTGGACTCTCAACTCAACACCAAATCGTTCGCATACTCAATAGTCAATTGATATTCTGATGACAAAACAGTAATTCTATCCCCAAAAATATTTGTGTCAGATGTAGCGGCTCATTTTTCCAAATAATGTTCTAATAAAACATTTAGACGTGATTTTAATAGATTCAATTTTCCTGTCGAAAAACTACCCTTGTGTCGATCATTCTGTCGTAGATCCGACGCAAGATTATTATGGTAGCTAATTCAATGGTAACATACAACAATCGTACCTACCACATTCACTTCATGTTATGCAATGCATTTATACAGCATTTAATCCAAATTTGCATCAAAATCCAATGCCCACTTTTCACATTTTATTGCTGATAAATGCAAAATTTTGGTTTGTTGATTTTTTTAATCTGTTCTTTTTTAGTTCGCGAAGACAATTCGTCGGCATAAATCAAGGAGCCCACAAAACACAATACAGAAATGTAACATCATTACAAAAAATACAATGCAAATGCGATAAAAATGAAGATGAACAGATAAAAATGGGATAACACCCTTGCATGTGCCTACCAGTAGTAATTTCAGTAGAAAACAAAAAGATTATTTTTTCTCCGATGACTGACAAATATAATGACCTATAATTGTCCACAAACAGCATCAGCGCAAGAAATGACAGACGGTCTTCTTCTTGGCCAACATAGGATTTAACAACAGCCAATTCACATTCCATTTCCCCTCGAGTGTTATGTTATGACTTGTGACACGTTCGACATATTAAGTCTCCATAATCATTCATGCCATAATAATATGCAACTTTAAATATAGGTAAATGAAACAAAACAGAATTTGGAAAAAATATGACTGTCTTCGTTCGGGATTCCTAATGTGGTCACTTAATAAATAATTGACCCTCCTAGTCTGGGTCGACAGTTAATGAATGAGCGAGAGAAGTCATCATCATCATATTACCTTATTTGCAAGTAGGCATAAAACTTTAAAAGTTATGCATGCAATTATAGAGTAGTTGCATTATAATACATTTTTGTAATGGAGCTAAAGAAAATACAAAAAATTGGTGTTACGCATTTATTTTGCATTTTTTTGTAAAAAGGGATGAAAAAATGTGAGAAAGATAACAGGAAGATGCTAGGTATTTTTTGCGTGAAATGTCCCTAAAAAGATGTTTATCTTCTGGGAGAACTTCTGCACTGCACATAGTGCGGTTGGCTCGTTTTTAGTTTGGTGTCAAAATTTTGATAAGTTGAGGGGTTCTAGATTGCGTCGAGCTGCTCATCTTCATTAAACAATCGAGTGATTAACATACCCAAACATTGAGCAGATAACCTATGATTTCCAATGTGGGGTATAAAAGGCTAAGGTATGTTCTGGAGTAGTCACATTCGCACTCAAGACATCATCCCTAAAGATTTAACAAACTCCCAAAAAACTTAGAATCATGAAGGCTTTTATGGTAAGAATCACTGAAGAAAAAGAAGAAGCGACTGAAATATTGGCATCCGAAGTTTTTAGTTGTGAAGTTAATTGTGATCTTTAAATTTTCAAAGATTTTGGCACTCGTGGCCTGTGCCGCAGCTGAACCCCCATCTGGATACGGATATCCCGCTCCACCAAGTGGTGACGGTGGTCTTTTCGGCATCCTTGGTGGTGGTGGTGGTAGCGGAGGACTTGGTGGAGGCACTGTTGGTAACCTTCAGTCCAGCGGGGGACAGGTTCACCGGTAAGCAAAATAACGTATTTTAACGTTTTACTCGAAGGATTTAACTCTTATCGTGTTAAAAGATTACACCTCAGAATTATATACACACCTCTTCAGCAACCTTCAATAAATAATTACTTTTTGGTATTTCAGACATGTCTACGTTCACGTTGCCCCAGATGAGTAAGCCTTTGATCATAAAACATTCACAAGAAACATGAGTTATCAAAAATTTAATTTTCTTGACGTAATTTAAAACCTATGCATTTTCGTTTACAGCCCAGAAGACCAACAAGCCCGTGTTGTCAGAATCCCAAGTCAGTAACTTTCTATTTTCCAATTCCAACAATGTCCACAGTACACGGTACTCTTATTTGGTGTATTAGCCTTTACTTTACCTTTAGTTTATTGACGTTTTTCTAGGCAAAAATGACAAGCACGTGAACATCATCTTTGTCAAGACCCCATCTCAATCCTCTTCTGCCCAGACCGAGGTGAGACATAAATATCAAATAACTAAAATGCCTCTAATCTATGAATTTCGGGATGATTTTAAAAACATTTATTGTCTGCAGGTTATCCTCCCAGAGCAAGACCAACAGAAGAATATCGTCTACGTCTTGGTCAAGAAGTTCGACCCTACCACCGACTTGAAAATCAGAGCTCCAAGACCCACCTCCCCATCCAAGCCAGAGGTAAATTTCAGTAAAGGAGTTGATCATTTCAGAACCACTCTTCCCTGTTTAAACCTTGCAATAATTAAATTATTACCTTTTCCTTTCATAATCAGGTCTACTTCATCAGATACAAGAACCAAGACCAACAGCAAAACGGTGGTCAAAACGGCGGCCAAGGTGGCGGATCTGGAGCCTACGGAGCTCCCCCACCACCACCAAGCTCACAATACGGAGCCCCATTGTTCTAAGTTGTTCCTACCTCAGCCAACAACAGAAGAGAGGAGAGAATCTGAAGTGGTTCCACAACCAGTCAACAACCTTTCTCTTTTTGTCGTTTTTAACATTCTTATTTCCTATCTTAAAATGAAATATTATGATGGTTAGCAGGTTCTCAAATTCTAGTCTTTTTCAAACGTGCTGATTGCACTCTACTTTAAAAGCAACGTTCCAAAGGTGTTTTAGTTCATGTTCTACCTCTTTTACCCCTCTTCAGTTTACCTTCATGTATACTATATTCTACCTATTTCTTTTTCATTGTGTATGCTTTCCAAAAGTCCCGTGCAATTGTCAACTGTCAACTATCAATTCCTATTTCCTTCTTGCAATATGGACTTTCATTCTGTTTCTTTCCATTATCTATTCTCTTTTTCTAAACTGTGTAGCGTGTTTATTTAGCAATGTTCTTTTTTCCTCAATAAAACAGTTTTTGAAAAAAAATTTCATGGCCACGATTTTTTTTAGGTATTGAAAAATAAGCAAGGTATTTCACCTGATCCGCAAGGTATATGTAATAAAATGATAAATATTGCTCTCCAGTCTCAGAGTTTTGTACAAGCGCTAACAAACAGTTTTAATGACTTTATATTAAAAGGTGAGATACCAGAAGCACTTAAAATATGCAGAGTTGTTCCTGTACCAAAAATTACCAATCCAACTTCTCCAAATGAGACTAGACCCATATCGATTCAGCCTGTAATTATAAAAATCTTTGATAAATGCATATTAAAGCAGCTTACATTATACTGTAGTGAAAATAAGCTCATTACCGATAAGCAATTTGGGTTTCGAAAAAATTTAAGTACTACTCATGCGTTAATTGCTATGACCGACTACCTATATGAGTGTTTAGATAGTAACGAATTATCATTTTTTGTTTCATTAGATTTTCAAAAGGCTTTCGATACTGTTAACAGAGAACTGCTCATCCACAAACTTAAATGGTACGGTATAGACTCAAATGTTATAAACTCATTACTTTGTAAGCGTTTTCAGTACGTTGAAATGAATGTGAATGGAATTCCAACAAAGTCAAAAATTAAAGAAACCACACAAGGGGTCATCCAAGGTCAAGCAAGCAGTGCTTTTTTCTTCAGTCTATTTATCTGTGACCTCCCTGGAGTAATAAAAAATGGTTCAATCTTTTTATATGCGGACGACTCTAACTTACTACAAAGATTCAAATTGAAAGACTATAAAATTGCAAAATCTCTAATTGAGCAAGATCTTCAGTCAATAAATGAATGG
>JAHZNI010000559.1:0-14663 GCA_027744415.1 Seira ritae
TTATCGACTCAAAGACTGTTTGGCTGACTAATGTAGAAAAAACCAGGTGAGATGAGATGAGTCTTATGGCGAAGATAAAAAATTGTGTTGTGAACTCCCCGAATCTGAGAAGTAATCTTGTATTCACCACCACCAGACCGTCGTCTGAACTGAACCGCAGGTCCTTAATATCTTTCATTGGTACTTTTAATGGAAAAAAATCTTTTGACGGAGAAGAGGGAATGGTGATGTGATGATGATGATCATGATGACTCAAGTATCATTACTATTACAGTCACTTTCATTGCTTTATCATATCAAATACGACCTAAGCAGGTAGGTAAATAACCCCTTTCATGGGTTTTTATCAGTCCAAAAAAAGTGATGGGGAGGGTGATGGTGGTGAGGTACGTACATGAGCATTCACACAGCACAGCATTCTTCAATTTTTTCCCTTTATTCTGCCGGAGGTTAGGAAATATGACGGTTTAGAAGATGAAAAGGATGAACGACTGCTTGAGCGGAACGAACGCCCTGATATCATGTTCCAACTCCAACGTAGAGAAAATCATCTTGAGAACAGCGTTTTCTCGATGGGAAAGAAGGGATTTGGGTGGGTGTGATTACCTTTTTTATTTTCATGTGCTTAATATTTACATGGTTTAGGCATGAAGGGTTAATCTTATTTAACTTATAGTCCACGCATATGATTCCTTACTTTAATTACTTTCTCAAAGAACATTTTTCTCTCGAGAGTCAGGTATACCTATGTAATAATGCACTTCATTTATCATTTTATCAGAGTTTTGCACGTCAAAGGAAATGATATGATGATGATGATGGAGAGGAACAATCCAGAGCATTGTTTGATACAACGAATTTCGAACTATCAATGTCACAAAGCAGAGAGATAGAGAATTCAACAAAGCCAGCATCTGTCATCCAATCACAATGATCAATTATTCCTAAGTAGCCACAGACGCTACGGAGGCAGTCTTGCAATTGCAATGTTGCATTGATGATAATAATAACCAACACTGGATTCAAATTAAAGTCTTTAGCTTGCATGGCATGAAGCAAAATGCTGCACGAGAAAAATCATCGCATTAAAACATGACATGAATTCTGTAAAAACATTAGGGATTCTCATAGTCGTCACAAGATGTAACCTGTCATGTCAAAAGACTCAAATCTGTGAAGCATCAGACAAGAATAGTAACGCGAGTTCCTCTGTGGCTTTATATATTTTTCATGAAAAGTTCTTCATTGATAGGTGGCTTAGCATTTAAATTATTAAAATGAAGGAGTGCAGCTGGATAAAAAAATATATTCATACCTGAGTCTCTGAGTGAGACTGTTGCTCATGTTATGTTCATATCATATCATATCATATCAGAGAAAGTGACCATGTGGCCAAGTATTTTTCGTCAATAAACAATAAAAGAGAAAAAGACTATACAGCGCATTCCTTTCATCTTGACTTCTCATTTAGCCCAATCCAATTCAATGCTTTTGCTTATTATTATATCAGCATTTCTATACCTTATGCATATATCATACAGTAGTGAGCTAATCTAAAAAATTCATTCTTTTCTTTATCTGACTCAAATTGAAATATATGTGGCGGATCTCATTACGGCAGAAAAAAAGCAAAGAAAAAGCAATGAACCTTTTCCGATTCAAGCAAAATGTATTATATTAAATGTCTATATGTATTATGCATGCATGTTTTTATTTTCAGCATCAAATCAAATCCTATATCATTTGCTCAGCTCACGCTGTTACATAAATAAGCGGTTAGATGAAACATTGATTCTTCTCCCCAACTGCGGAATATTTTAAAATTGTTCATCTTAGTCTCATTCATAGTGAATTGAACAAGCAACAACTTACTGAAAGAACGAATTCTACACTGTTGTTCCCATAACTGGCATGACAAGTTTACAAGACGTTTTGTTGTTGCTACAAAATATAATATCGTACCTCTGTACTTGCACAGGTTCGATCAACGCAATAGGAATGGATGAGTCATACACGCCCTATGAACAAAAAAGAAGCTGGCTGGTCTAAATTAGGAAAGGAATTGGTATAAAAGAAAAAGTCCAAACTTTCAAGAAGGTAGTAGTACAGAGATTCGGAGATGCAGACGAGTTAGTGGAACAACCAATTTTAAAAGCCTGAAGTCAAATGGGTGCATTGATGATGATGATGATAATATCTACCGTACCTACTTATTTGTCAAAAAACAAGAAACCTGCTTTAGCCCAAGAAGCGTCTTGTCACTCTCCAGCCTTAAAAAGTTTTGATCGCTGATTGATATACGGCTTCCGTCCTTTCACAAAAAATGAAAATATTATTCCAGTTTTTTTTGCCTTGAATATATGTGAAGAATAAGAAAGCATTTTTTGATAACATCTTTAGCGTTTTCCATAAAAGTCATAATGATATTGTTATCGTAATAGGGAAATAAATGGAACGGCTAGTTTTCTTTCAACCTCTTCAGCTGTTTATTTATGAGATTTGAAACGACAGGAAAAGGTAGGAGAGAACACAAACACAGAGCAACTTCCTTTTTTATCCTTCCTAACTTTTCTGTTGATTGAGTTGTATGAGTAAAAGTAAAGCAATTCAGAAAATGTTTAATAAAAAAACAAGTTAGAAATGAAGCAAAGAAACTAGGAATTTTTTTCAACTCTCCGCAATAATTCTTTTTTATCCAGAGTTCATTCATTTTCAAGTCAATCACTCCTTTTCTATGCGCTTTCCCAACAATCTTGCGAGTTTTTTTCATTCATTTAGGTATAAACTCATTCAAGAAAAAAAATATATTCAAATATATACATAGTTTCAAACAAACTTTTCCCGTTCTTTCCGATACAGCACAGTACAGTCAGGTAAATTATGCCTTTTTTGCAAAAGCAAGAAAATTCCTTATCAAAATCCAGATTTCAGGAACAGGAAAACAAGGACAATTGCCCAGTTCCATTCCTTATAGCTAAGCACAGGAAGCGAACAGCTTTTGGGGGAAAATATGGAGTAGTCAGCAATATTTGTACGCAAACAACAATCATATTTATTTCCTTTCAGTTTCAAACCAGAAGCTCACATGTGGAAAAGTAATAAATCCTCGTGTGTTCACGATATTATGCTCATTTTTTTCTCTCTTGGAGTTCAAGATCCATATCTCTCTTTCAGAAAATCCCTCTTTTCACCTCGAAATATTTACATATTTGAACCTTGTGCAATAACTATGTATACTGGTAAAAATGTGACTCTTCAATGAAAGCGACTCATTTTTCCCCTTTGCATTTCCGTATCGTCATCAACAGCAGCAGCAGCAGAAAAAAAAACTTCTTGAAAACCTCTCCTTTCATTCGACTAAATTGAATAAAGATATAGAAAGAAACAGGAAAGCAAGCGTAAGGATTTTAATAAATAAATGCCTACGTCCCACTCCATTCATCATCAAGATCAACAGAAGAAGACTAGACTTTCTTTGAGCTCAAAAAGGTTTTTAGGAATCACGATGACGACAAAAAAACCGACTTTCCTCATGCATGCATACGCGTTCAAACTACTTGAACTCACGCCTCTTCCGAGTTCCCGCCGTGACTCCGTGGCACTAACTCCTTGAGCTTTTCCCATGATTTTCGAAATTCGGAAATAATTCAAACAGAAATGGAAAATCGACGGAGAAGACACGAAGACGGTGACAGCGACAACACAGTAGCAAAGCAAAGGTCTCCTCGAGATTAAAATGAGCGTGGAAGCAATTTTCATTCCGTGTTTCTCAAGTTAAAATATATAATTAGATAGAGATATGATGATGATGATTATAATACGGATGCAAAAATTTGTAGATCCATCCATCCACACACACATACACACACTCTCTCTCTCACTCACAAATTCGGAATTTTTTGTTGGCAGAAAGTTGTGACAACTCGATAGTATATTTTTTCTATAGAGCTTTTTCAATTATTTTGTTTGATTTACAGACTCGCCACCTGCCTCCCTATCAGCACCACAACCACTCACTACCATCACATCAGTACTCAGTACGTCACTACTATTTTCTAATTCTGCATAAATATAGCAAAAGTGTATTGTATTGTGCAGAATCATGCAAATGCAATAAAGCACATGAATAAAACAAGGAAGGAACCTTATGGAAAACGTGGGACTCTCACGATTCCATACATACACAACACGGCATGAGATGAGAGTGAGAGCTGTGAACAAAAGAGCGTAAATCTTCTCCTGAAAAATGGTTTTCCCTGAATGTTGCATGAAATGAGCGTAGAGAGAAAGAGGTAAATCAAAAACAAAAAAATGTGTTGTTCTCAACTGACAAAGAGTAATAATATATTTGTGCACGGACCACAAAAATGAATGGTTGATCATGATCATCATCATCAGCGTTGGAGAAGATGACGGAGGAGATTAAAAACGGGGAATGTTTGATTAATTTTCATTATATGGTTTTAGTTTTTAGAGCTTTATTACATACTTCCAGTGCAATGTTGTTGGGTAAAGCAAATATTAAAAGTAGTAAAAGTACACTTTTTAAGACCATGACTTTATTTTAACTTTTGCTTTAGATCGTTTCAAAGATGTTTAAAATCTATTTTTTCTGAATTTGTGATGAAGTTGAATTTCAGCCACAGTATGACCGCGTGGAAATTTGCATTACATCAATTATTCAACGCAAAATGAAAACTTTTTCCCGAAAGCAGATGGGATTAGGATGTTGAAATTTGAAATTATCTTTACTCAAGTAGACTCAAGGATGATGATGATGCATCATATGGTTACCAAGTGAGAACACTGATGACAAGACAGTGCCTACATAGTACCTAGTATGACGGGGATTACAGTTTTCTCCGTTTTCAATTTTTTTCCTCTACGAGAGCATTCAATTTTCTCGTATTTTACCTCTGGAGATATTTAGGAATTCATGCTTGTGCTTATGTATTTTTCACATTGTTTGCATAAAAGATCAATTGGAAAAACCTGCCGCGTGTCTTCATCCAAAAATGCCAGACAACACGAATTTAAGGCCTGCCTGTGGCATGATATAATGCATAAGCTATGTAAGTTCCTAACTTGAAAGGGCGCAAGGAAAAAGGGAATATCTGTGCACACTTCAGCCAGGATATAAAATGGAGCATGGATTAGATCGTGTATGTAATACATTTTGGTTGGAATGAGTGTGCTTTATGATTCCTTTTTACATAAAAAGTGGAAGACTCTTTTTATCTTTTCTCTGTAGATGTAGTTTACTTTTTTTCCTCATATTTTTTCGAGTTTATTGATGTTCCATGCGTGTTTTGGATAATGAATGGAGGAGAAGAGCCATTTTAAACGGGAGAAGAGAAGCCTGTAGTGAGTTTTATCTTTTATTCCCAATTTAGGAGAGGATAACAAGCTTTTTAAAGCGATAATCTCAGGTGGAAAAGGGCGAATAAAAGATGAAGGATAGCTCTTCTACGAAATGGAGATGATGAGAAACTTGTTTGCGGATTTGATGTGCTGCTTGAGCTTTTCCTATATTTTTTAAAGATTTAAGGTAAGTCCGGGTCCGGACATTTTCCATTTTAAGAATGTTCTGAAATATAACAAAGCGTGTTAAAATCTGATTTATTGGGATTTGGGACATATTGTGGTGGCATGAATTTGCCAGGAAAAATTATGAAACTGAAATTTAAGACTTTAAATGCTTAAACAGCTTTACTTTGAATTCACAAGTGAGCGTTTCCAATTACTTTAGCTGGGTTATAAAATATTGACAGACTTTAACCTAAACTAAACCGTGAAAAGGCATGCTATCAGTGATTTCATTAACTCCACACTCTATTCTTTAATTAATGTTACTTGCCTGCAGCTTTATTCCTAAAGTGATTTGAATACGTCATTATACATCAAATCCAAGCGTGATCAAAAAGTATTGAAATGAGAGAGGTAGCAATATTCGTGGCTAATAAATCAATAACTTTCAGTTCCCTGCACATTCATCTTCATAAAATAAATAGAGGCTTTGGTTTCAGGATTACTAATTACAAGTTATGAGGCATAAATATCAAAGTAAATTTCGAGATTCTCCCATCGTTTGGCGTTAATTACACGGAGAAATGGTCAGGAATGAGAATCTTCTCGGCCCACATTATACCGCATTAACTCTTTTCTCGTGTGTCTGGTCTGGTCTGCAAGTCTCTGGAATCTGGATGGAGATGATCAACTACGAACTTCCAGCGGCTCAGTAGTAGTAGTAGTAGTTTCAAGGACCGAACCGAATAATGAATACACCAAAAATACATTCCATTCTATCCTATCCTATTACGAGAGAAAAACCAAAAAGAGGAGAAGATGAAATAAATGATCATTTTCGTGGTTTCTCGTGCATGCGTGTGGTTCTAATTCTTGAGGAGTTGAGTTGAGAGTCGAGGAGACTACGACTCTAACTCTAATGCAGCAGCAGCAGCTCTTCATTTTCGTTCGATATCCATTTTGCTCGTTGCCCGTTGCCAATAATAAAGGATGCAAAAAGCTCAAGTCTCTCATGTTATATTACAACACTTTTAGACTCGATAGACTTCTGTGATATACTGATATACGCATACCCACATCCAATATATTTAATATCTCTTTGTCGTATTATCTTCTACCCGTCTAGTCCTACTCTCGGGTGGAATACAAATAAAAGCGGATTTTCGCCACTTTGTATTCCACCACTCTCCCTCGAAAACTTTTCATTTTGACCATCATCATATCATATCCCTGTGATGCACGTACCCAGTCTGAACATGAGTTAATGCAAGGGATTGTGTGATACTTACACTGGGAAAGTTAATTCCCCGGATATTATTAAATCTAGAGTGGACTGACTACATAAATACATTCATATAGGTATGTACATATAAAGGCTGCGGAAGGCTTGCTATTTTTATAATGAGCACTGAGGCTTTGATAATAATGCTCTTCTGATTCTTCAGTAAACATCATCGGACTTTGTAATTTTGGTGGACTGGAGGAGATGAAACAAGAGCGACTCTTCGGCTCCTATTTCGCAGCAAGTGATAAGGCACGAGCACGATTCATCGCTGGGAGTCAGTCAGCAGAGACTTACTTTTAGTTTAGTCGGAATGAATGATTCAAGGGCGGAATTCTTTTAGTTGCATTGCATAAGCACGAAAATGACCGAAAGGACCTGACCCATCATGAGTTTCGTTTTCCTCGAGTGGAGTTAAAATGAGAATACGAAATGAATATATGTATATGTACATGGAAGAGAGAATCATTCAACTCATGTTCTTAAATACCAATGTAACTCATTATTTACGAGGTGAATTTTTGAGCACCAGGTAGGTCCTCCAGTGAATAGGAAGGTAGGTAGGTATGAATGCACTTTAGGTAGAAGGTTAAACTTGTAAATCGTAATAATAATAAAATGTTTCACTACTACTGTTATTATGATGTCATATAAAACCAAAAAAATGCTTAAAGTTTAAACCCATGCTTAATAACCCCTATTGGGACCAGGAAAAAGTCACTGTACCCCTCTCTAATAATAATGATGATGACGCGACAGAAATTAATGGCGTGTGTGCTGCTGATCCATGGAGAGAAAAAACATGAGCATTACAAACAGCGCTTTCATTTCTTTCTTTTATACACAAGACGTTTTACGTCCTGTGCATGATAATGATGATGATAATATATTGTGTGAGCAATTAATGCTCACTGCTTGCTTCGGAGGTAGTCGTGTGGTCGTGGTGGAATCATTATTATTGTAAAATGTACAAGTGAATCTGGGAGACATATGGGGTGTACGCACCGAAAATATTTTTACGTAATTAATGATCTCTGATGACTAGGGGACGGTGAAAGAAAAGACATTGTGTGGGGAG
The DNA here is from genome assembly GCA_027744415.1 of Seira ritae. Lineage (NCBI taxonomy): Eukaryota > Metazoa > Arthropoda > Collembola > Entomobryomorpha > Entomobryidae > Seira > Seira ritae. The sequence goes on from JAHZNI010000559.1 coordinate 7,887, forward strand.
AGTAAACAAGACTTTGATTGTATGACTAGAGTCCATTTGCATTTATTATAATTTTGGCTCCGCCAACAATAAAGATTTATAACATAGAGGGGGCTAATAATACACTCGAAAAAATATATGTATATATGAAAATTGCGATTTAATAGCAGCCGTTACAGTCACAAGTGAAAATATAATGAGTAAAGTAGTAAGTTAGAGTCAGAGTGATTCCAAGAATGATTTGTACGCGCAAAAAAATGGAAAGTTGCAACGCAACTTTTTTCTTCCATCCATTTTCTTTGATATCCTGGGCGTAAACTGTCCGGCTTTTTTGTTTATTTACGTGATGCCTATGTCACCAGGAATGTAAAGAGTTTTTGGCAGCTTGGCACGCACTCATTTTGCTAATTTCGTTCATACTCATGCAATGCAAAAAAAAATTATACATCGAGGGCGAGCACGAGTACGAGAGCTTGAAGAAATGGTCAGCGTAGCAATATTTTGTTGTTAATTACTTTGAGAAACGCAATTTAAACATTTATGAATTTGTGAGCATAATCGCATGAATTATTTTGCAAGGAAGGGGAATAGGCTGTTTTCGCGTGACAATACAGAAATTTACAAGGGGACAGGGACAGGGGGACAAGATGCCCAGAGCTTAAGTCGGTTTTCTTAACGAGTGGAATAATTCCTTGTTGTTCATAATAAATGGCATGTTCGCCATCAGTTTTGTAAATTATAGTCGAGAGACATGGCATGGAGTACGGAGTGGAGGAATGTGTAAAATATAAAATCAGAAAATAATTTGGACAGAAAACTCTCACTGGAAGGATTCTTCATTTTGGCAGAGATGCTCATGATTTTTTCAGCCTAATCTTCTCCAATCGTGTCAAGTTACCCACTAAAATGTGGCTTTTTCCACGCTCTATAAATTTGTACTACGTGAGTTCATTGTATACAAAGTTGAGTCGCATGAGTCGTCTCTCCCCGCGTGACACGACACCATCTCGCCATTCTCTTCTATAATTAATTAGTATCATGTGACAAATTGGATTAGCTTTTTCTTCCACAATAAAGAAGTACACTTCATTATTCTCGAATTCTTTTTAGAACAACCTGAGACACAAAAGAAGATTAAAGGAAGGAATGCGTGTCGTTTTGCTCCTCACAAACTTTCCTCATATTCCACTTTTGCTTCATCATCAATCAAAACTATTCTTTCCCATCCAATCCATCCGGTTTCTCCGAAGCATGAAGCTCATCCGAGTACATCACTGACATTTTACATGACTACAAGCACAGCTCCAGCTCCCCTCCACTCCGACACCACCACCACCACTACTGCTGTGCTAGGGAATTCTATTTTCCCACAAAATTATAATATTTTCATATCATGAATATTTATACGCTCATCTTTTTATTGGGAAATATCCTTTATCAATTCATCATCATTAATAACACATTACCTCCTAGGAAATTACTATATGCCTACTTTTCTCGACAATCATAGCATAGCCTGCCTGCACTGCCACTAGATATAGTATGGATCGCAACACTTTACCAAAGTCATCTTTCATGTTTGCCGCAAACCGACCCGAGAACCATGATATCGCCTTTGGAAACCTGATGCCAAAGGCTTTTTAAACAAAAACTAGTTCTGGTACTAAGAACTATGAACATGCTCTCTTTTTTCACCTTCCACCACCGCCATATCAACAAATATTGTTTCCATTTTGAACCTCGAGTTCCGAAAACACGAAGCCAATAAACTCTGGACTGGAGAGAAATAAAATTCCAAGCTCAAACAACGCATCTCACATTTCACATTGCATTACATACATCACAATGACTTTTACTAGCATCTCTCTCTTGCACCATATTATGCATCATCATCATCATTCATCATAATAATCACAATCACCCACTACATTTCTTTTAACCTTGTTCTTGTGCATAGTGCATTGTCTCAGTAACTCATTTCCATTTTCGTATTTTCCATTCCACTAAAACTAAAAACCAAATCGTATAAAATTTATTATGTTGTTGTTGTGTGCATCAAGAAATGAGGAAGAAGAGCCGAAGGAAAACACAATCAGCATGTGAACAACAAACAGTCTCAGCTGCCGTAACTTTTTGTATCAAACACAACACATCTTCATCGTCCCAGAGGAAGCTTTCATCGTTTCTCTTTTACTTCTTCCCTTTCCTTCATCCATCTCCTGAGTTGACTGAGCATCGCATCAGCATTCATTCAGTATTACCTACTACCTACCTACATTGCATCAACATCAAACGAACTTTACACAATTCCTACCTTTTTCATCTGTAAAATAGGGGAAAAGGAGAGAGAGAGAGAGGAGAGGACACGACGACATACATACATGCCTGAGAAAATAAGGTGTTGTTGTAACGAAATCTAATACTTACATACACGCTTTCTTGTTAGGACATGAACTTCTATACACAATTTTCTCCTCTTATCACCGGTCCATATCGGGCAAGTTCTTCTTGTCTAGTCTGACTCAAGTGAAGAGAGTAGGAGGACAGTTACCGGGATACACAGAAAGTGAGTTCTACTACGCGACACTTACATTTTCACATTTCACATCACATGCAACGAGCGCTGCTCATGGATGCTTCAGATGTGTTAGTGCTAAGTAAAATCTTGTGAAGCAGCAAGAAGAAGAAGAAGAGAGACGACACCACACCACACAGGACCTTACCCTACCAACCTACGCTTCTTTTTTTGGATGATGTTTTCTAGCCATTTTCTTCCCCTTCCCCTTTCAAGAGGAGTTCTAGGGCAACATTGAAAACATTTACATTTTATCTTATAGGTATATAAGTGAAGAGGCAACCTTGAGTATACATACTAGGGAAAAAATCATCCTGGAGGCTTTTTTATTGGACCAACGACCCAACCACCGGGATCGTTATACATGCATTTATGTAGAAAACATATATATTTTCATGATAAATGCATGAAGCATGAGGCGTCGGGAAAAAAAGTGTTGTTGGAATAAGGAAGGAAGGAAGGTGTAGAGTAAAAATGGAGAAAAAGGATGTTGGACTATGATGATGAAGGAAAATGGTGAGCAGTAGTCTCGAAGGTTATTTTCTTCGAGCCTTTTTTGGCTCTACTAATACTAATGCACAGGTCGTGTTAAGGTTGACTCAGTGGTTTGGTTTGGCAGAGAGGAGAGTATAGTGGTGGTGGTGGCGGCGATGGTGGAAATGATAATGCAATGTAATTTTTTTTCTTCTGCGAAAAAATTGTAGAATTTTTGGAGGAGTCTCCCATGCTAAAAATGCACCACCCGGCATGCTGTATGAATGATAATGATATGATTACTACTGTGCGATGGGGTTAGAGTTGGGAGTATTATCCGGCATGCTGGTTTTCAGAATTTCAGAGAATAGGAAAGACAAGGTTGGGCATATTACAAGATTATCAAAATGCATGGGAAACTGGATGGAATGAAGTTTAGCTTGAATATAATATAATAGCTCGAAAGGAGAAAATTCCATAGGATTTAACAAAAAAAACGATGCCTTTGAGTAAGGATGTAAAATATATACATAAGTTACGCTTTTGTTATTTTGTAAATGGAAAGTATTAGATTTGAGCTTGAATGCCTGCTTCTCTTCTCTTGCATCATATTATATTTTATTCCTTGCTGGGAAAGAACCAAAACAGGATTTCACCTTTCCCTTGCCTTTCTCTTGTGCTTCGAACGTCTGCTCTGCTCTGCTGTGTATTGTATGCACATAAATAAATGCAAAGTCTTTATCAAAGGAACAAAGAAAACAGCAAACGGTCAAAGCCAGAAGAGGTAAGGCTTGACTTTGCTAGTTTGCTTCTTTCTGCTTTCTCTTGTTTGGGTGCACAAAATACATTATCGTGGTAGTAGTCGTAGCTACGCTGAAAATGTGAGATTTCGGAGAAAGCTTTCTACGGGCAAGGACTGTGCAAGGGAGATCGCCCTTTATTGTCTTTTATTTACAGTTGCGCTTAACTTTTTCATCCGCTCTGCTCCGAAAGTTGGCCATTTAAGCACTAGACCACCATCGCCATATTATTCATAACATGTAGGTACGTGAAAACTATATTCTGAGCTTTTCCGCTCCTGTGGTGTTGCTTCAGCTTGTTTACCTCCGTTGTCCATTCCAACCAGGAATACCTATTCTAGGATTTGCGACAGAATGTTTATTCATATTTAAAGTGTAGAGTCACTCAGCCCAGATAATCTAGTGGAGTGGAAGGAAGGACTGGGTGAAAAGATAGGCGAAAACTGTTCCTACCAAAAGTAATTACAAAGACAGACTGCTCAACGTCATTGTCCAGTTCACAGCATACCTATGTACTACAACTTTGTGAATGACACGCTTTTCAAGAAAATTTCAAAAGGAAAATATAATCAGCCTAATGCAAATGCCCTCTGCGATTGTTTATTACTGGTGTGGTGGACAGACACAGTGACAAGCTTTCAGGTACAAACTTAGTCTTAGTCTTGAGGAATTCCTGTTCCATAATTAAAATGCAGAATGAAAGGAGTAGTATGTATGGAGAAGGCGGAAGGAAAAGTTTTTGAATTTCAGCAGTAGAGGAAACTGGGTCAGAAAGAAAAGCAGTTTCGTGGCATTCGTGGATGGAATTCTTGAAAGGATTATTTAGGCATATTTTACAGTCATTTTCCGCGTCCCATTTCGCCCATCCTGTCAATATTAATTGATAAAGTTTACCTTGTTAATTAGCAATTACGCGCGAGCAAAATCTCTTGGCGACTTTTATAAGCCATTATACACATGGACGTATGCTTCTGTTGGGATTAGGTAATGAAAGACAAAGAGATACATACCCTGCTTGTGCTGTGACTCGTAAATGAGCAGGCTACATAAGCTTTAATATTTTATGGGCTTTGGCCAAGCTCGTTAAGGTGGAAAGATAGGCACACAGAGCGAGAGTATAACGACCGCCTAGCACAATGCTCGGTAGCAGCGTTTTTGACGGCATCACCAAAAGAAAAACTTGACAGAGCCCCACACAAAAAAGCAAATTAATATTTTGGTCATTCTCCACTTTGTTTCATTAGCTCTGAGAATGGCTCGACAAAAATAAAATTATTTATTGAGAACAAAGTAGAAGAGACCCCAGGTGTTTGAAGAAAATGACTTTTGCCAATTTACTACATACTCAAAAGCCCACGTAAACTCACACGTTTCTCTACCCATCATCCTGTAGTCACTTAATTTGATAGTAGCTGTTTAAAAAAAACCTGCTCGCATGCTTGACTATGATTACATATTGAATTACGTGTCCTTTTTTCCCTTCCCTTTTCTGATGCTCAGTCTTAAATAATAAAGTAATTATTAGATGAATTTTGATTACTTTTTTGGGGAAAGTAGGACAGTCTTGTGAGTTTAATGAAGACGGACAAAGTGCTAATATGACTAATTCACAATCACAAAGGGAAGGAGATTGACCTGAAGGAAAAGTTTATGCTTCGTAGGTGGCAAACAAACAAAACATTATGGTAGATAATTGCAACTTGCAAGGCAAAATTGTGAGTTATTGTATAATTTATGCCATAGAATTGGACCAAATGAAAAAATCAATTTAATTCTTTATTATTTTGTTGTGTGATTACGTGGGCAGAGAGTAAACAATAAGTAAATAGCCAAATGCCTGAAGCAACATGTCAAATAAATATATGCCTAAATTTTATGTACTTACATTTTCAAATTCTTTTCATTCTGCAAGGAATGTAGAATTTTTGTGAATATATTTTTATTCCTTCAAATGCTATTATTTTCTACTTAATAAACCCAACATAAGCTTTTCCCTTCAAAGATCAAAAGTCTTAAGGAAAACTTTTCCCCTAAACATCCTCTTTCGGAGAAGCCTCTTTGCATGCCACCATGGCATGGCAGTTCCCCTGAAAATTTCAATAATGACATAACTTGATCAAAAGAAGAGTAACAAAGTTTGTTCTCCAAAAGTTTAAGTCATTTCCCTTTTTCTCCAACTTTAAGTATAGGATTGAGTAGTTGCACTAATGGAATCAGGAAAAATGAGTTGACTAGTTCCTGACTTTGTGGAGATGCACGTCCTCACCGAGTCGCGCCGTAGATCAAGCGACGCACTGACTAACTGACTGCATTTCTGCAGAATTTTATTTTTGTGTAAGCTTTACTATGTACTCACTCGCTCATTCTTTCCTTGTGTAGGTGTGTAGGTAGGCAACTAGAGGACTGATACAAGACAAGTGAGAGGCATGATGATGGCTGTCAAAACTGCTCCCTAAACTTAAACTCAAATATAAAAGTTTTGCAGTCAGTCAGCCTCCTTCTAAATACAAAAACTTCCTAAAATGTTAGCTATTAGCTACCTATGCAGAAAGACGCGCAGGCAGATTGCTGCATAGCATATTTGTCGAGAGAAAAAATTGACGAAAGTTTTTGCCAGTCCCTCCCCTTGTTTTCTCTAAATCAAAAAAATTATAAAAGGCCGAACGAAAATACGATGAGATAACTTTGGAGGAAACTTCTTGTCGTTTACCTAAAAATGCCGAAGAAAAACTTTCATTGAGTGTATGTATGTACACCTGTTATAAACTGAAAATAAGCTGTGAAGGCGAAATCCAACTTTGTTACGCTCGTGAAAAGCCCTGCTCCTCCATCCTTCTGCTCGTGAAAAGGGAATAAGCTGAACATAAAAAGGAAATAAAAAATGGAGACGTGGAAAAAAAGCCTTAAAGAAGACAAAGCGAAAGTACGAAACATTTTGTTTTCCATGAG
>JAHZNI010000560.1:0-10574 GCA_027744415.1 Seira ritae
CTGATCTATATTGCAGTGCCTCCGTTTTACAGTGACGAGTTGACAAAATGCTTTAGAATCAATGACTTTATTCTGCAGGGCTTGAATATTTTGATAAGAGAATCTCTCTCTCCTTTTTTTGTACATATCCAATTCATTCGTTCTGGCAAAGAAAGTTAGTAAATCGAACCAACATATTTTGCCCCCCTCCCTCTCAAGTTTTATGCATGCATGGCGAAAAAAATGTGCTGTAATTTTTGTGCATCTTGCTGTGGGTATAGTATAGCTTCTGCTTCATCCGTCCATGTTGCCCTCCCACATGTCTGACTAACTCAACTTCAGCAGCACAAGCTACTTACATTGGCAATCAGTGTTCCTCCATCTGTAATGTCTGCTGAAGCGTTTGAATATTTCATTGCTCAGGCAGGCACAAACTGAATCATCAGCATGTTTCTCTTCGTTATATTCATTTCAGTTTGAAAGAAAAAAAAATTCGCAAGAGTTTCCGTGGTACATATGTGACAGTTTCAAATCGAAAAACGTCATGATGGGTTTTCCTAATGCCCCATTTATCAGATCTCTCATCCATCTTGAGTTTACTTAGTTTTCCCTTAAAAATCAATTCACTCATGCATAAAATGTGTTTGTGCTTATCGTCGTTGGTAGAGCTCGAGTGAATATTGTACCACTTCTGATAACGTAATTCTTCCAACCTTCAACGAGCAGAGCAGATCATTCCCCTTCAGGAGAGCAATACGATGTAAGTTGGTGCAAACAATTCAAATTTTCAAGGTGAAACTACGCCCAAGTTATTCCAAAAAAGATCCGGGATGGCGGGATACTTAATTTGGGAAGACAACTCGACATGCTCTGTTTGTGCTGAAATCAAAGGAAGATGCAAATAGACCTAGGTACATAAGTTGATTATTACCTACTACGAATGGCATTTAAAATTCAGCATATTCAAAGTAAATTAAACATGATGATATTCACATCGGAACCTCTCCAGTAGCTGTCAGGTCAATTATTCTGCGCCAGTAAAGTAATTCTCTTGGACTGCTCGTCGGCTTGTGTCTCCAAGCTGCCTACTATACACATTTGCCGATCTCCTTAAGAAATGGACATTTTGGTTGCATTCCAAAAATCATTGTCGTCATCTGCTCTCCCTCTGTACTACGGTTACTGTTGGCATTATGAAGACTGCAGACAATGCATTTATTTATGAAAACTGTAACAATGTGTAAGAAATAGGTAGTATGGCTACAAAACTTCTACTACTGCCACCATTTTTACAAGAGGACATTCAATTTTCAAAATGAGAGCAATGTTATCTCATCCCTACCAGTAGACAATTTTCTTATCACCCTCCTCCTGATTTTTTTCACCAAAAGAATTTTTTGGCTCAGTTTCAGACAAACTTTTTTTGCTCTCTTTAATGCACTAAAACTGATCTATATTGCAGTGCCTCCGTTTTACAGTGACGAGTTGACAAAATGCTTTAGAATCAATGACTTTATTCTGCAGGGCTTGAATATTTTGATAAGAGAATATTTTGGAACACCGGAACCTAAGTCCAGTAGTTGGCAAATTTTTCGCAAAATCTTTAAAGTATGATGTTTGCATGGGGCATAATGAAGAAACACGTTATTGCAACTCATCTCATCATCACGATCGTAATTTGTGCGGAGCCCTTGGNTTAAAGTATGATGTTTGCATGGGGCATAATGAAGAAACACGTTATTGCAACTCATCTCATCATCACGATCGTAATTTGTGCGGAGCCCTTGGGTCCTTTTTTCGGTTTAAACGAAGCGAGAATGAAATGCTGGTGATCAGCTCATTTATTTATCTCTTTCTTACCACGACACGATGGCTTCTTTCAACTATTATTTCGTAGTTTGTTAAGAGTGATAAAAACGACCATTTTCTGTCTCCTTATGAAAATGTAAAGAGCTTTTGATGCTGACGGGCATAATCATGATGATCATGGCAGTATATTGTATGTCCCCATGATATTTACTCCTATCATGAATGATCTCTTTCTTCTCTCCCTTTATTCCTCCATCCTTATCAAAGAAAATGTTGTTGCTTCCATCTCTTCGATTTTAGCATGGTCAAAGACCTCACTTCCAGGCCTAGCAAAGGGAGACCAGGGAATCATTTTGCAAAAAAAGAGAGTCGCTCTGGCTCTAGAGAGAAAACCATTATGATATGCCTATTCTCTCGGCAGCACTTGCTTTCACCACAGTCAACCATGTTGATAATAATGAAAATGATTATATTATCCCATTTGATTCAAGCGAAAATGCATAATAATGCCAAGCTTATCCATTCGTTTTTTTGAATGGAATCTTCCTAGAATTTCGTGGGCATGTACTTATTATTGCAAGCATACATAGCTTTCAGAGCTCGGACTCTCTTCTCTTGTCTCCTGTATCCTCAAAGTCATCCCTTTTCAGCCTCTCTCTCTCTCCTTATCTTTTTGCACGCTCTGTTTTAACTCGTATATAAAGTATAAAAAATTGTAATATGGGACATTAGCCAGAATGAGAGAAGAAAGCTGGAAGCACAGCGGCGTTGTTAGCAGCAGCATCAGTTTTGTTCTCCGGGGTTTTAAATATTTGCATGAGAAGGGAAAGCGTGAGCGAGCGCGACACACAAAGTGTGTTTTTCTCAAGCGCTCAGTCAGCCAACCATACGTGAATGGTATGGTATGGTATATTATGTAGGGGAAAAGCTGCCGTTTTATTATTATCATGCTTTCGATTCCAACTGAAAAGAAAATATTCACTAGTTCAGCTCAGACTCAGCTCAGCCCTCAAGAAGACTTTTTTTTGCATCTCAACACGATTTTCCTATTACACTCTCTCTTCCTTGAATTTGGCTTCGCCGTCCAATTTTTTTCCCCCGGAAAATCCATGTAAAAGACTTTCAATACTTTTCACGAGCCAGCCTTCATGTACACCACGAAGAGGAGGACGAGGCCAGGAAAGAGGAAGAACAGGCAAGAAGCCACGCCAAGGACGACATATCATCACCAATACAGTAGTGTATGCATTCATTCTTTTGAATTTATTTTTTTCCACTGAATAATAGCCTGATTTCGGGGAAAGTTAACTACGCACATTATTATTATTAGTTCGAGTCTATAGGTAGGTATATAGGTACCTTGTGAGCCATGTTCGGCTCAACCTCCAAAAAAGTAGGGAAATGGTGATGTGATTGTGATTGCTTGGAGATGACGATGGCGGCTGGCTGCTATCTATGATAATCAGGTTGATACGGGAAGTTCTAAGTCTTCTTGACTCACTCAACTCATCCTGACTTTCTCTGTCACTTTTAGGATGATAGAAGCATCAGCTCTATTCTGAATAAGATGACTCAGTTTCGAGACTGTTCCTCTTACCTAGAGTTAGCTCAGTTCAATCTTGAAAAAAAAAGTTTTTTAAGAGGAAGATTTCCTTGCTGCACTGAATCCCTTTTTAGTTTTCGAGTGAAAGAAGGAATCAATGCCTTTCTTCTTTCGAGCATAAGGGCCGTATGCATATGCTAATTTTTTGGACACGTTCGGCGTACATGTGCCAAAAAAAGTTTTGATAAAACGAAAGAAAGGCGAAGGAATTGTAAAGAGGCAGGGATAAGCCATGCCATTCAACACACTTTCTCCACTCCTTCTCGAGATTCCTTTTCGGAAAGAATAATGCCATATTAGGTATGCATACTACGACGATGGTGGCATGACAGGGCACACAAATAATGGTAAGCATGTTTCATGCTTTTTTGCCTGGAGCACGTGCATTTGCCATTAATGCTGTACTGTACTACTATACTACTACTACTGTAAAAAGAAAGTTGCAGAAACTCTATTTTGCCAACTATCTTCTTTTTGCGAAAACACGTATATTTTATATGCATACCTATGTACTAACATAGTTTTGCAAGTAATGAAAGTAAAATTATATGGACTACCTACCTACTAGTTTGGATCCTGATAAAAGCGTTGATAAAAGTTGTATTTTTAAGATGATAAAAGCGATGGTATACATTATTATAATGAAGATAATCAGCATAAAACCTAGTCGCTTGATTCCCCAGAGAAATGTAAAGCAGACGTGGCTTGATTGCTTCTCTGCAAACATTTTCCAAAAAAGGGAGCGGATTTGGTTCCTCTGCATCTCTACCTGAGAAAAAAGGGGGTTCCCTCGATCTCGATACGATGAAAGATTCAAGGGGAAAGACTTTGAACTGAACTGAAATGCACATTAATGTGCCATATGTCAACATAGACTCCTTTCAGGAGCATCAGCATCAATGAATTTGAATGGAGAGAGGAGGAGGAAATAAGCGTGAATTTATAATTGCATCACTATCATAATCATCATCATCAACAGCAGCAGTAGTTTCTTGATTGAAATCGTTGTGTGCAAGCAAGGTGAAGAGGAGGAGAAGTTTACTTCGTTGAGCCTGCTTTTGTCTGGCCTGGTGCTGCTGTTGATGATGATGATGATAATTTTTGCATTCATGGCATTAGACTAGAGTGTGTTTGTGATCTGATGAATTTATTCATGCGGACATTTTCTTTCACCTCAAAAACTCTTTTAAGCGTCCTTAGCGCTCAAATTCCCCTTCCTAGCTTTTCCATGACCATGAAACTTTAATGAATGAAGATGTATAGTAGTAATAGTATGGCAGGAGCTCTTTTCGATTCCTTTCTCTTGAGCATTCTCATTCTCAAAAACATAATTCTTATGCATATAAAGATAATATACATTTGAATAAGCTTTTTAAATGACTTTTCAAAATATGAGTCTTTTGGAATAACATGTGAAATTATAATTATGTTTGGATATAAATATCTTTACATATAATTAACCTATTCACGCTCACAAAGTAAAGTGTTTTGATGTAGACCTTGACGCATACCCACACAGTCCTCATTAGACTAATAATACATATAAGCAATGTTTGAGAAATGAGATGAGGAGAGCCCTTGTATTCTTTTGTAAATGAAACTTGTTTAGCGCCATAATCTACTCCCAGCACAACTTGTAAAATGACAAAAAAAGACAGCGTATTTGACTTTTTTGTCGTATTTTTTTTCAATCTGCTGGTTTTGAATCCTTAATTTTAATAGGTTTGCACTACTTCAGTATTTCTAGAGAATCTTATCCACTTTTGTGTAGATGTCGCCATGATAAAAAATGAAGGAAGGACAGAACAGCACAAAGGAAGGGTATATGCGCTGACACTTGAGTATTTTCCGTGTTTTTTTGTTTGTCGCTTGCTTTCTTTTTCTCACCTCTCCATTATTTCCATCTGTTCATTATCATTATCATCATTACCTGAATTCTCTATTAAGCATTAGCTCCACGTAATTCAATAAAGACCGGTGTCACAAACAGAAATGGGAATGTGAAAAGACTATTAATGACCACCTGTCAGAAAATGAAGATTTTACAATGACACTGATTGAGCTCTTGTTTCATTATGGTGTAGTGGAAGGTCCATTAAGAAAATGCGATAAAAATTAAGATAGCGGGTTTATTGAGGACTTTTATAGCCTCCATCATCCATCTCCATACGCACATTTGCTAGGTCCATTATGACACGCGACAATAAATTTCCTTATTTCGTGCTCACATGCCATCAATAATGGGATGGGATTCATTCAATCGTGACATTCAGCGTGTCCACTCTATCCAACTCACACAATTTTTGCACGGACGGACGGACGGATGCAACGAAAACCAACCTCCTTGTTCCTCTATCAGGATAGATGAGCATATTGTGTCATATCACTGGAAATGGGCTAATAGAAATGGCGAGGTGGCATGGATGTAACACTACGCCTGAAAGTTGTTACAACCCTTGTTTTTATCATGATGTCATGCGACTGCACCGAAAAAAATGGAGGGAAATTGACATTGCCTGACTCACTATCTTCCATCTAAATCCTTTTTTCCTTGCATCGCCCCTTGTCATTTTGCGGTGTAGAATGGTGGCGTGTCTTGTCATCTCCGCACCGGTGATGTGATGTGATATCATTTATTACGGAATGTCTCCTTGTTATTATGAGCAAAGCAGACACAGAGCATTTTTTGTCCACCCATTATCGTTCCAATAATGCAATGATAACGATTGCATTTCTCGTTTAATTAGGTGGCCCCTGGGCTCAATTTTCCCTTTGCTCCTGAAGTAAAAACTGATGATGTCCAATAATAAAAAATGGAATGGACATTACTGGTCTAAGATTGCTTTCCGTAATACGAAATAAATTTCGCAAAGGAGGGAAGGAAATCGAGGATTAGAAATGTACTAAGGCGCCCATGGTAAAACGCAATGGAATGGCGAATGGCATCATCACTTTCACATTACAAAAAGATCTGTAATAATCACGCTTCACACCTACAACCATTTCGTAAAGAAGAACAAAAGGGAATGCAAACTGAAAATCTACTCCGTCCATACTACATACTGCGTATGTTTCTTCAGTCTTTTTGGAGAGTATCCCAGTTTCCTACTTGGCTATCTATGGTGGTGATGATGGTGTGTAGGGTTTTGCTAAAAGGGATACATACAGGCCATTTGCACCCCCATTATAAATCCCATCATAATACGAAAACAGCTTTTTTATTCACTTTCTTTTATTCTTTCTGAAAGACTCGTTCCATTTCTCCTGTAGGAGGGAGGAAAGTGCGTATAGAGTCCATAATTGAAGATGCACATATCATATACCTTCTATAATAACCCTGCTCCTCTCTTCCTTCCAGTGTCTTTTGTAAGATTAGTAAAGGAGGCATGATCATCATCATCACCATCGTCATCATCAACAACAATTGCCGTGATGGCCCGCGCTTTTCTTTTCATGGCAATTATTTTTAATGCTCTAAAAAGGATATTATTCTACTCAGGAAGAAAGAATACCATTAAATGTGAGTAATACTTCTATTTAGTGCCAAGTAGCTTTTGCTCTGTAAAGCTGATGCTTTATGCATTCATGTTACCAACTTCAAAGAGAAAGAAACTTGAATAGGTATATTATAAGGTATAGAGTTGAATGAAGAATGTATTCATGATCATGATCATCGTCATCGTCACTACTACCGCCACCCCGAGTCAAGTTTCCTTCCATTCAAAATAAGGAGAGCAATAATGGCTGCTAGTGGAAAATTAAAATCTATACTTTCTTACTTTCTCCTCGTTTCATTCACTTTTTTTCTCTTTGTCCCCTCTAAAAAAACTTTTAGCACATTACACACATTAAAAGAGTGTTTACCATATGCTAAGTCATGTCAGGCCAGGCGATACGCATACAATTCCCATTATGTACTATAATATTTTGTTCACAACCTGCCATACATTTTACTGGTGTTTGAGGAAATCTCCGCCACGAATTCTAGAAAAGAAATGCACTAGAGCTTGTAGCTTGTAACTTTTTTTATATTATTGCTGTTTTGTACAACTTGAATAAATGACTAGCAAGTACTCACACAAAACACATTTTGAGTTAAAAAATACTCGTTCCAAGAGAAAGAGAGAGGGACTGAGTTTCCTCATCATAAAAATAATTATATGGCTAGTTTTCTTAAAATTTACATGTGTACGATCTAATACGATAATGTCCCTCTCTCCCCCTCTTGCGTTTTTACTGCCCTTTGACATGAGAGCGTTATTACCACTTTTCTCATAACTTCAGGCGCATTTTCTCCCTCTCTCTAGCAAGTGCCTATAAACAAAAAATAACATCGGTACTTTTGTGGGCGAGCTTGAACAACAAAGAAAATTAAGGAAAAACTGGAAACTTTCCTGTGATCCATTGAACAATTTACTTTCCACTGTTTTTATCATCCCATTTATTTGAGGGCTCAAGATATTGTAGGAAAATGACTTTAGGTAAATTATCGTAATTCTTTCCCACAGCCCTCTTTTTTATCCTCAGTAGCTGTTGCTAATATATTTACAACTCTCTCAAGTAGTGTACTTCTGCTAAGCTCAATTACTTGAGGAGAAATATATGCAACAACGACTTTGTAGTTTTCTCCTAATGGCATACAAATACAATGCAATTTTTTATTTTGGTTGACCATTTCATATAATATTTTTTTGCTTAGCTTGGTTGGGCGATTGACCCTCTTGACTCGTGTGTGTTTATCTTTTCTTCCACATTACTAAATAAATATACATGCGTAAGCAATAAAAAGGCAAAAAGAAAGTTGGAGGAGTGGGAAACGAGTGGACAGATATTACCCCTGATTACATCACGTTTGCGTTTGGTTTGGGTGTGTGTGTGTGCGCGAGTGAGTACATACACACTACACACACGGGTGAGAGACATTGTTGCCATTTTTTGTCCAAGTTCAAGAGGAGAGAGGGAGGAGAAAGTGGCCAACAGGAAGAAAATCCTCATCTCCTCATTTCCATATGAAATATATCAGTATATAAATAATATTTGCATGAAAACCAACAACCAACTCCATTTTTTTCTCCTTTTTTTGCCCGGATAAACTCCATTATAATATGATTCTCGTTCCATACATTTTTTATTCTTACTTCATCCGTACATACTACTTCATACTCGGAGGAATGTGTGCATGCCATGCATGGCTTAAAGACTCGTGCTCTAGATGTTTTGTCAGTTCACATGACTTGGCTAACAAGATTTCTTCAAGAAGAGGAAAGGAAAAAGTCAAAAGAGCAGCTTTACTTCTTTTCTCTCCCTTTGGACCGACTACACACACGGAAAAAATTGTATATCTGCTTTGCTCAAGCATGTCGTGTGTACGTGAAAGGAGGCATTAAGGAGCCTACATATTCCCATAATATTTGGACAAAAAATGGCTCTTTGGCCATTCTCCTTTCTTGGCATTGGTCGAGCGTAAAGAGCATAAAAATATTGTGTTTTCTTGGCCTAGGTAAATTCCATAGGACGGTGGTGTGGTAGTAGTAGATTCAGTTTTCTTGAATAGAAAGTAAACGCAATAATATTATGGTAAGGTATCTATGCACTTTAGCCAAAAAAATAAGTCATGTCAGCCGAGACCAATACAAACACTCCATGAATGTTGACTGGCTCACTTTTTCCCTTTCAAATTTCCTCTTTGAGTTTGTTTGTTGATGTGGTCGTATACATATATATGGATTCACTTGGTCTCCTCCTCGTCCTCCTCACTCACAATGCAAACTTGATCTAACTTTGATGCGATATGTGAGCTATATTTTACTAGATTACTTTCCGTATTTTTTTATGAAAAGGCTTAAGGGAAACGGATGAGAAAAAAGCTTTCCAACGAGCTCCTTCACGTTTACCACACTATCTACTTAATATATTTTTTCCTCAACTTCTTCGTCATATAATTTGCTTCCTCCACATTTGTATTCAAAGCGCGAAAATGCTGATATAAGGAAAGTAGTTCTTCAGGGGTTGCACTTTTCGTTTGCATTTGCCCAAGCTACAACAACACAGAATAACGAATTCTTTTCGGAAAATTTATAGTTTATTTCAACTTTAATGGAAAATTCCATTGTGCAATGCAATGCAATGACGAATATCTAAAAAGTTAGTGCATTTTTATCAGCAATTCCCTCAACGCCAGAAACAACAGCGGGATCCATATGGAACGTGCCCCGGAATATTACTTTCCGTAATTTTCACTTTGTAAGTACTTATTATATTCTATGCTATGCATTGTGGTTTGCAGTTTTGAAATAAAAATATTATGATAAGATAATTTGACCAAAAAATGGAGAAGAGCTCTTTCCTACGCACGTATCCAACTTATTCTTCCATCAAGGCCAGCCTCAATTTCATTTCAACTCTCAATTTTAATAACATTAGTTTTTTTGGAGAGGGATGTCAACTTATGAAAATCGATTGCTTTCGGCATTTGTTTGCTAACAACTTGGTGACGAAATTCCTCCTATCACTCTCTTGTCCAGTCCTTATAAAAGGTTTCGAACATCCATCTGACTAAACAAGATGGAGTGGATTGTGTATTCCTTTCCTCCTCAATGTAAACACTTATGAATGAACATGCATGAAATACTACATGAGTATGTGTACACAAAAAAGAATGATTTCGATCAAGAGAATTTTGCAACAGTTTCCTAACAAAATATATCTCACTGAAACCTCTATTCCAAGCGGTATAGTTGGCGAATCTTGAGATGAAGAAATGCAAAGTAATACTACGGTTTACAAACTTTTGGTGAAGCAAACACGGTTGAATTGTGTCACAAGGAAAAAATATTTTAAGCCTTCTTTCTAAACCATAGGTATTTTGAATACGAAAGACAAGGACATACTTTCAGAGCTTTGAAAATATAATCATGCCAAGCCAGATGCAAGATTGATCCGCGTTTTTCGCTTTCAAGGACAAAAGGACTTGGAGTGTATCTTGGGGATAGAAAAAAGAAGTTGAGATAGGTCTCTTTATTCATTTCTTAGTTGTCATTATAGCTCTATAAAACTAGTTGACTATGAATATTAAACTACCAGTTGACTTCCACAATCCAGAAACATGTATAATATACATAGATTACCAAACTACTAACTACGTATTACAGTTTTGCACTGCATCTAAGGGATCATCCATGTC